>VXAL01000994.1:185292-220303 GCA_013399475.1 Chauna torquata | reverse complement strand
CGGCGGTGCCGCTGCGCAGCTCCGTGCGGGCTCCGCGGGGCGAGCGGAGCGCGGCTGCCGATCGAGTCTCTTGTCCTCCCTAGCCCGGCTGCGGTTTGCAGGTCACTTGGAAAATGCCGGGGTGCTTTACTTAAAGCACCTCCCCGGAGCCGGGCTGAAATATGCGAGTTGTTTAAAGCGATCTTAAGCGTTTACTAAAAAAAAAAAAAAAAGCCACACACGAAACCTACCAAGACTCCAAAGGCAAATCCCCGAAGAAGTAGGTGTATCTAAACCGCCTGTAGAACGAGCCGGCTACAAGAACAAAAGTATCCCGTCCTCACTCGAAATCCCGGATGAAATCTCCCAGCTGTTTATGTTGTTTCCATCTGGCACCACATTCCTCCTGACCCTGACAACTTACATGTGTCTTTCACTCTGCACAGGGGAATAGTCCCGTGCACAGATACTCTTGGCATGCTGACAAGTAGCCAAAGTCCTGACGCTACGTTGGTGCCACGTTTGTGGTTTTCATAATGAGCCATTTCCACTCCTACATCAGGCTGTTCCCTGAGAATCTCGGTTTTCATTGATTTCACTTTCAGGTAACTTTGTGTCTTTTGTGACTCCATAGGGAAGCTAGAAAACAAATTTTTCAACAGCATCAAACAGAAAGCAAAGACACCCCCCCCTTCAGGTAGCATATATGACAGCTAACCTGATTTTTGACGTTTGGTTCCTGTCTTTTGATAGGATGGAATTGGCTTACAAGACTTAGAAACCTGTTTAATTATGTTCCCGGGTCTCCTTCCAGGTTTCACCGAGATTCCTCACAAAGAGCAAAATTAAGAAGAGCGTAGATCTTTGAAGATCTGAACCATACAAACAGCCATTTGCAGGATTGAGCCACAGTTACCCAAACATAGCAACAGGTCTTTTATGCTGCAAAGTTCCTCTGACTCCAGGCCCTCCTCAAAAAAACCACACAGGAAAAGTATAAACTAGTGAAAGAGCAGCTGCTTTTTACAATTTCCACTCAGTTCCAAGAAATGAGACTTGGCAGGTCCTTGCTTTTTATAACACTCCGTGACTCATTTGCAGAGGCAGGTGAAGTCAGAGCCATCACTGCCAGAGTCGTGCCCCTGACGGCTTCTCCAGCAAGGACACTGATTTTCCCAAACACTTTTTTAAAAAGGAGAAAGGAAGATATTTCTTAGCTACTGTTTGCAGTGGTTTGGTTGCTGAATCTCTTCTAAAGCGAAGCTAGTTTGTGCTTGACTTGGGGCTTTCTGACAAAACTTCCCGAGAGTAAGATCTGAGTGCTGCAAATCGTGTTATTTTGCCAGGCTCCTGCGCAGGTTCAGAGCTGAAGGCAGTGGGCAGCAGGCGGGCATAAGGCTTGCTGCGGTCTCCCATGAATCAAACGAGAGACAGTAACCAGAGCCTGCAGATCAGGCAGGGAGAGGTGGGGCCTCAGTCTGCGATCCCTTAGGAGTTCACCTCAACTCAGCTTCAAAAAACCTGAGAGAAAAAGAAAAGCAGTTTGGCCAGCTTCCCCTTTCTGGCTCTGAACTGGAAAAGCCCCTCATCACACTGGGTCTTATTCTGATGGCTCTGTCCCTGCTACTTTTTCTGGCCCAGAAGGTCCTCCAGGAAGCAGGGAAGAGAAAAAACTCTTGTGAAATAGTGGGGGTGGGAGGGGGGATTGGAGCTGCTTTCGTGTACCTAAACAAGCAATGAAATGTGCAGATACCATCCACTTATCTTGATAACAGGAAGTCTGTTTCCAACAAACCTTCAAACCTTAAGAAACCAGGTTGTGGAGAGGTCACCTCGGTCATTCGTGTGAACGAACACTTACAGGAGCACTGACATCTAAACTGACGTTTCCAAACTATTCATACCAAACACCATGCACAGCCTCCCTAGGTAAATAATAATAGTAATTTATACAGAAAAATGCTTACCCCATGAGAGATGGAAAGGAAAACGACAGATGCTGCTACAGAAAAGGCTGTGGACCTTTTCAGTCCGTGGCAGGGACAAGCAGTGCCTCTCTTCCCCCTTCATTCTTGGACAGCAGCCCAAGACCACCCCCTGCTCCAATTCTCTTTGACAAAGAACAGAAGACAAACGCAGAAGACCACTGTGGGTTGATTTTCTTTGTTCGCTTGTTTTTGTTTTTATTTGGAAAGAAAATATTTAAAAGGAACAGAAGAAAATAAACAGGAATCTGGAAAGGAAGTGGGACATGAGGGTGAGAAAAGGGAAACCAGAAGAATAAATGGGAGACAGAAAGATTTCTGGAAGAATAAATTCTGCTTCTGTACCCACCTAGAACACGTGCTTTATCACGTGCTCTTCAGGATGTGTACAGGACGTGTGGGCATTTATACAAATGTTTCTATATGATTATGAAGCTAATAACACTGCAGATAGGAAATCAGAACGTGGTAACACAGGGGATGAAGAAGACATTTCATGAGCATTTTTCTGCTTGGGGAAAAGATAAAATACGCCAAGGAATTCGCTCCTTTTATAGAATAGCCTAAAGATACTTTCCACGCTGGGAACCTGCAGAATGACTTACCCAGAGTGAGCGACTTCCACAACGGGCTGGCCGGCCCAGCACAGGTTGTTTGCTGGCACCTCCTTCCTGCCCAGAATTTGGCCAAGCAGCAGCTAGCCTGGCCAGAGCCAGCGGCCATCTCCTTTGCGTGTGTCCATGCAACGGAAGATGTGCGGGTGATGAACGTGTACACTCAGGGAGAAGGCTGTTATTCAGACTTTATTGAAAATAGACGGGCAAGTGTTCATATGGCATGGTATTGGCTGCAGCAAGCCTGGGGATTTTAGATTAACCTCTTGATATCGGAATTTCCGCTGTTGTTGAAAACGGACACTGCTGTACCCACAGAGTTCTCAGGAGAGAAATACACAAAGCAAGTCTGATTCTTCTCTTGTTTTTAAGGCATTCGCCTACGGTGTGCCTTAAAACAGACAGCTTGTTCCTGGTTTAGGATCATAGAAATGTGAGCTTAACGCAGAGTAATCCACAGATAGAGAGAGAAACAAAAGAGACTGGCCAGCGGTCTGTGTTCCTCCATTCTTTACGCTGCTCAAAAAGACAGCATGAAAAAGAAAAAAGAAATCCCAAATGGGGAAACCATTTGTTTGCTGCTTAGGTAAAACTGTAGAAAACTTATTGCATTAAGGCTAAACATGGTGCCATCTAGAAGACAATGCAGGCCACAGGAGCTGAAGAATAAGCACAGAGATTCTTCTAGTCCCAAAATTGTCTGCAGTCTGATAGGGAATTTCCTTGGGGTGTGTCTGTTTTTAAAATATTGTGCTTAAATGTGTCATCCTTTGTGCCATAAAAATATTTTCAGACTTGTAGTAAATCTATAAATAGGAGTAGTAAATCTATGAATAACATAACAGCCTGAAAACTGGTGAGATAGATTTGGTCTAAACATGCTGGGGAGATTCTGCAAACTTCTAAATAAATTAGGAACATAAGTTCTGCTACCCAAAAATTAGCTTTGGGCAAACACTCTGATGTGTGTTTTTGTGTGTGGTTTTTTGTTTGTTTGTTTGTTTTGGCCAGGAAAATGGAATATAAAATAGAATTATAAAAAGCCCTCCTCTCTCCCCGTGGGCTGTGGAGCATTAAGAACTAGTTAGTGCATTCCTTCATTGGAGAGCTTGTGCTTTGTAGATTAATATTGAAGTACAGAAGTAACTTGCATTTTCTTTAATAACCTTTCTAGGGAAGGTTGGTTCAGGCAGACGAAGCAAAGCAGATCAGAGAATTATCCAAGATCTAAATCTGCAAATGAAGGAGGAGTGTCTGTGTGTTACACTGTGTCTGTAACCCTCTCCTCACAGAAACAAAGCTCCAAACACAGTTTTGAACCACAGAGAAAGCCTCTGGACTGTTCCTGGCTGACTCAGACCCTTTTTCCCAGGTACAAAGCCAAAGCAGCGCAAAGGATTCCCAGAAGTCTCATTTCCACACCAGAAATGATTCTTCTGAAGAGCTCGAGGATACGGCAGAGAATACCTCAGAGGAGAACAAGGTGTCTGTCAGAGTCTGGAGTCATGGCGCTGAGCTCTGTGGAGACTCCAAGCGGCTGTGATGGATACGAGTGTCTCAAAGAGTCATTGAGAATCACTTTGTCAAGGTTGTAAGAGGGACTATGAACTGCAGATGGGTCTGACGTCTTGAAAAAAGAAAAGGCACAATCATCTGCTCACGGGCCTGTGGCACCTGCATCTCCAAGTCAGGGACTGTACGGTTATGCCTCCTGGGTGTTCTGGTTTCTGATATGCTTAATTTGGAGCTTGCATCACTAAATACACACTTTCCCAATTTGTTCCTTAGTCTACCTGCCACGGGTTCTCAGATTTTTGTTCCTCATCCCTAATTATTGTTACATCCGTGAGGGAGATTATTTGAGTGAGCTGACTGGGATAAACGAACCAGCAGTTTATCATCCCATCAGAGCCTAAAACTCCTCAGTCCAAAGCTGCCATAACCTATTACTTACAAACTTGCCATCCAGCCATTCCAGTTCCTAATGCATCAATTACAACCCATGTAAATTTATGGCTGGGATTAAAGTTGAATGCATGATGATAAAAAGCCTTCCAGAAAGACAAGGGTTCTGGGACATTATGAATTATCTGCCAGTCATTACTACACAATCCTTTGTGGATCGTAATCAGCTAGTGAAGTAACATAGAGGACCTTTCTTCCACTGAAGGTATGAGGAGTGCTGCCCTTCACTTCAGAAGGAGTAGGGTCAGGCCTCCTTAATTTGTGCGTCTCTCAGTCTCTAGTTGCTAGCTGGCTGACACTTGGATTTGGAAGTCAGGAACTCTGTCCTGAAAGAAACCTGAAACACAAGAAACGCCATCCTGGAACTGCTGACATTGTGTGGGTAATGCTTAGCACATTTGTAAGCGATTGCTAGATTTTGATCTGTCCCCTCTCAAGAGCTACACTGTGTTTGATGGATGAGACTCTAATTGAATTCAAGCAAATAAACTGCAGGTTACAAAGAGAATGTGAATATTGTTATTCCTTCTGATGCCTCCGTGTGTCTGTCTTAGGGAGACAAAAATGAAATGTGATGCAGACAATCAATCTTTTTATATCTATGCTGTGCTCTTTGTAGGGAAGCGTGACAGATGTTCTTTATTACAATTGTATGTTTATTGGGAGAGAGGTAGAGCATTAAACCTCAGATATATCATTTTCCTCACATCTCATATTCATGAGAAAAGAAAGGGGGCAGGCAGAAAGAAAAATATATGACTGAAAATGTTTATTTGATCTGTTTTGCCAGAATTTATGGAAGTTTCTGGGTTTTGTTTTTCCTTCTGAGGTTTTGGACATACATTTCTCTGGTGGAGGAGGGGGACCGACGTTAACTACCCTGCTCATCCCAGGCCTTCAGAATTCTTGAGTCAAGCACCTAAAATTAAAACACTTCTTTAGGAATCATGAGGTGCTGACAAAAAGGGTGCTGACATTTTTATTTGGGTTTGGGGCCTGTAGGTTTCATATTTCCTAGCAGAAATGTCAGAGGAAGAGACTTTTTTCTTCTAACAAATGGCAAGGTTTTGGTGCATTCACAGGGCTATAGCCAATTAAACTTTTAAGAAATGTATCAAATATCATTACCACAACACTAAAATCACTAGATTGGCCAGAATTACTTTGTAAAATGTATTGTTATTGTTCACTAAATCTTCCTGTTCTTGCACTGAATTTTAACTCTGAAAACAGCAGTCACAGTTCCTGTTTTTAAGGACAGAAAGGCCCAATTCAGCTGTCTGACCTGCTTAGAGAACTTATAGGGCACCTGAAATTCTGCATTTGCATATGCATGAAAAAAAAAATCCCCATCATTTCAGCAAGCACTTGCCTACTTCTGATTGCATAATTGTTTCACTAGCGGAGGGAAGTCATTAATAATACTGATGACAATTTTTGGTTATATAGTTCTTGCCACAGACCTCAAAATCATCCACCAGCATTAATGAATTTGGAGAGACAAGCTTCATTGTACAGAAGGACCAGCCAAAGCTTAGCTAATACTGATTATCTTTACAGTTACATCCTGAAACCTAGATAAGCCGTGTTTTTACTAAAACCTAAAAGCACAGAATTTGAAAAATGGTACCAACTTATCCTGGGAGCTCAGAAGTGAAAATAACAATAAATGCATATGAAATGTGCACACACTCTGTGTATGTGTACACGTATAGTTTTAAATACATTTTAGGTGCACCTCATGAGTTTTGGGTTGAAGAACATGACCTGTTACTTCTCGTCACACAGGAGTGGCAAAGCTGGAGAGGTTAGGTAGCAAGGAGAAGTTGCATCCACTGTACATGGATGTAGGGCTATGGTGGGACCCACGAACCCAATCTACCAGCGTGGTGCTCCATCCCTTGCAGTTCCTTATACAAAAATGAGACAATGTCTCTGAATTTAATTTCACAGGCATAGTCCTGGGAGTTACAACTGAGAAGGTTATGACATGATGGAAAGGCTGCCTCTTACAGTCACAAATGCAACCAGACTCAACAAGCTTTTTTTTCCTAAGGAAGGTGCCCATGAGATAGTTTCATTTCCATGTTTTCAGATAAACATATGTAATGTTCAAATGCATAATTGCTTAAGTCCATGAGAAATGTGGCAAATCTGCAGCTGCATTACTTCAAGCTGCAATTTTGCTTTAAGGCACCCCAAACCCTGTGACAATACCAGCATTTGAAGCACACGTACTGCAAAATCAAAGCAGACCTTCCATGAGCTTATAACAAGTACAGTCAGGGAAGGCTAATAGTTAAAAAGGAGTCTAAATCCTGCCTTTGTTATGATAATTAGTCAGCCAGTGGTGGATTTCATACTGAGGTGGTCACAACAGTTTGCTGAGATATGCTGGGGCAAGGAGAAGCTGTCTACCTTAGGAGACCTTACGCAAGCCCCCGGGAGCATAAGGAGAAATATGCTTGCGGGCCCTCTGTGCAGCCTGACACTGAGCAAGTAGTTTGATGGCTGCTGTTGGATACTGGATAAAAATCTGCCTAGAAAAAGCAATCAGCCCCGCAAAGCTCATGAGGTGGACTGCAGTGGCATCTTAACAGTTTACTAGCACGCTACACAATAGTATAAGATGAAGTGACAACATAAATACAACCAAATAAAAACATGCTTTAGAAAGATAGGGTTCAATTACTTGGGCTGAATTTTGCCCGAACTGTATGCACGCTACAGAAAGCACTGCAGAGCAACAGATGAAATATTGAGAGAACAGAATATAAACGATGTGTCTGTCAACACACATTTTTAATCAGTTTTGGAATCCATATTATAGAAGGCAGGGATAATTTTCTACTTTATTTGCCTCATACATTTATACCACGGCCCACTCCTGACTTCATTGTCTTTTTGTTTAGGATCTTGCCTCAAAGACCTATGAACCTCTTGTGAGATGTTTCTTCTCCTCAGACAGCTTTAAGTAAATTGAAGGAGTTGCGGACAGTGACTCCACACTGTAAGTCACTAAAATATCCGAAACATTATAGGACATACTGCATATATTTCTACTAAGTGGGAAGCACCATGTACATTTTACAGTATATCACTGCTCCTGTGTGCTGTTCTCCTTCCTCCTGCATGTGAAGAGTTTTTAGTTTTTAATTAATTCTTCTAATTGATATTTTTTCACCACTAGCTTCTTAAAATATCTCAGGGTTCCTTACCTTGGAAGTTGACTGCAGATGTATGTATTCAGAAGCAAATATTTTCCCGTTTTACTAAACAAATAAGCAAAGGTTTAGTATGTGTTTTTATATCCTTCCAGAGGTCTGAAGGACCTTCTGCACTCCAAAGTAATCCTTCCTACTAAAGAGGGGATGAGAGATTTTGGAGGACAGATTTGGTCCCGCTGACTGTTACGCACATCTCCGGAAGCATTGAGCAGAAGTGGCTGAGGCATGGGAAAAGTACTCAGAAGTCTCCCAGCTGGAGGTCACTGCCTCTGACCAGAGCTGGATCCTGGAGGGGTCTTTGAAGGCACCATCCCTCTAACTGCCATCCTGCCATCAGCTGATTGATTTTTTTCAGCTGTAACTGGAGAAGTGGTGCCACAACAGAGAAGACAGCATTGCATGCTCCACCCCTGTGTCTCTTGGGCACCAGGGTGCCTTCTGGCAGTAGATATTTTGCTCTGGCTGGGTGGCTGTTTGCCAAATCTCGGTTCTCCCTCCACCGCCAAAAGAAGTGCCTGTCCCTCCTGCCCAGCCCTGTGCTCCAGCTGTAGTCTCCTAGCCCAGGAACCCAGTGCTGTCACTGGGACAGTCCTCTGGCATTGCACGAACACACCAAGGCCTCAGGACATGTTGGACTTTGGCCTGTCTGGAACTTTGTTTCAGTTTAATTAGCTGTAATATATAATAATATAATAATATAATATAATATTGGACAATAATTTGGACTGTGAATATTTGTTTATTGCAGCTGTACTACTACTACTACTACTAACTCTGTATTGTATATTACAGTGTTAAGATTTTAATTAGACAAAAATTCTTGGCTTGTGTGTTGTCTCCTTTGCCAATAACAAGATTTTGCATGCTCTTAAAGCCCTCTCTGTCACCCTGCCCTCTTTCCCTATTTTTCCTTTCCTTTTTATTGTGACTTCCCATCATTTTACCCACCCCTTTATATGTAAGTGCACCTATCAACACCCAGTCACACTGTGGCATGTGGGTCAGAAGCATTTTTGTCCTTTCCAGTGGCTGTAATACACTGGTCATTTGACTCTTCTTGTGCCAGATGTCCAAAAAAATAGAGTTTGGCTCTTCAAAACTGAAAGATAACAACCTGGATAAACGTGTCAATGGCATGTCATGAATGTGAGGCTTGCAGAGCTGACTCTCTCCCCATGACGAAGCCGGTGTCCCAGTCCCCTGCCTGTCAGCAGCAGCAGCTCTCCCTCTTGCCATGACCCCACACATGAGATGTAAGTGGGTGCAGAGGGGACGGGGTACAGGGGAAAATAGCCATAGCGCCAGGCTGCAGCTGATGGGCACGTCAGCAGAAAGGCTCCCATGTGGCAGCTTAGCATAGTGGTGCATCCCCTCCTCCTCACCCCACTAACATCCAAAGTGGGAGAAACCTGAGACGCTTTCCCTTGTGACCCTTCACAGGGGTGCTTTTCAATGAGCTGAAGGAAGAAACCGAGCTTACCCACAATGATAATCACCCTGTTTGTTTATAGAACCATTTTTTCCCCACATCTTTTGTGGTTTTGGTTTTGAAAAGGGTGAGATTTTCAAGGCAGGGATTTGTCCTCAGTAATGTATATATACGGTGCCTAGCACAGCCAGGCCACCCTGCTGAGAAGAGACTCTGTATCCCCCCAAAACAGATAAAATAATAACAAAAATAATGTCAGCCCTTCCTTTCTACAATATCCTATGTTAAAAGAATAAGCAATCATTTGGCCAAGAGAAGAATTTCTTCTTCCTCTGAGCCAGCAGAATTCACTGCTCCAAAAGGGCAGAGACACCCAGACTGTTGTTGAATTTAAAGAAGGGGGGTTGAATGGTCTTGATCAGGCTGTGCTTGTGCCTGGTGCAGCTGTATGGGAAAAAAAGGAAAAACTGAGAATGACTGAAACTGTTAGAACATGACACAGATGACTTAACCTTTAAAGCAAACACACCAAGTAGTGGGAACACACTCTTGATATGAATATTTCTGGACTATAAGAAAAATAGGAATAGCAGGAATTCAGTTAATCCAACAAAGAAACAGTTACTGGAAATAACTGAACAGATAATTTGGAAGACTCCCTGGAGGTACCAAAAGAGCTTGCAGATTCACAACCACAAGACAGCAATACATGACAGAGATTTACGAAATGCGTTGCTAGCCTACCTGGTCTACCAGAAACCTGTTTCAAGGATTTGTAACGCACAAAGTATTTGTGGATTGGTGAAATCTGAGAAAAAACATTGCAGGTTTATGACTGGTTTTTCCTTGCATTTAAAACTTGGGGGGTGTATTTTTTTTTCAATAGAGGCGAAGAAAGTGAACCTTGGATGTCTGGAACATCCCTCCTTCTCAGTCTGAAAACAAAAATGAAGCCAACACAAACGAGATACTCAGTGGGATTTCCATCATAAGACCCCAAAACTCTTTTGAAAATAGAAATGCTAAAGTATTCATATCTCTGAACTTCTGTCCAAAAAACTATTTGTCTTTATCATAGAGTGAAAGTTATTCCTAAATTGTTTTGATAACAGTTGTAAAAATTCTTTCACAGCCTTTTTTTTTAAGTATGCTCACACATTGTGTAAGCTGTAGGAAATGGCAACAACTTCATTTTAACAGTTCTCCTAAAGTTCTCTCAGAATAGAGGCTCCGTGACAGTTTAAAATGGTGTTTAAAATTATCTGCTTTAAAAAAAAAAACTTTCTTTTAAAGATGTATTATATGCATATCACAGTAAAATGAAATAATGGTAAAAATATCTCAGCTTTCTTTTCTTTTACAACAGACTTTTATAGTCCTAAAGGAAAATGCAGACCCATCACGAAGGAGTGTGAGGAGGAAGGCTCTGATTTTGTACATGCACACACAGGAGAGGCTGGTCTCACACATAGAGGCAGTATGGCTAGCTTTGCATTTCTTCGTTGTTCTCTGCCTCCAAACTTTACCCTACCCTCTAGAAAAAGTGAATTGCTACAGGGAAGAGAGTGACACAATGTGAAGACTTATTCAGCAGTAATTACAAGACACTCTGAAATCCCGAGATGAGAATTGTGATAAAACTGAACCCAAAGTCCAGCAAAGACAAAAGGATATTTCAATTTATGGGACATTGGAGCAGGCCCATATACACTGCAAAATTACTACTGAACTTTACAGAGTAAATGACTGTTGCAACAGATAAATCAGGACGCACCCAGTACTATGAAACTAGAATTAATTGTCCTTCCGTGTGCCTTTGCTCTGTATTATTCCAAAGACAGATTCTTGTTATCCTCATCTAAGTTATAGGCTGTTAAATTATCAGCATGAAGACTGCAACAACTCAAAACAAATCAGGAACAATGCATTGAGATTCCCTGTCTGTGAGAACAGGGCAAATGGCAAAGACTGTTTTTCAGTACTGAGCTGAACATAAAGTATATAAGCTCTGACAGCAGCCCCAATCAAATCACTATAGCACAGAGAGACAATACTCCCCAAGTGTCAGACTGTGTACGCTGAGAGCAATTTTCAATTAACTTTCCTCATTTATGAGGTAGATGCTGCCTCAGTTTTGAAGGAATCCAAAAGCTTAGCAATAAATGAAAAACTCTTGCGTGTTTCATCTAATACACTTCTCTCTCAAGAAGAGCAGGGAGAGACAGTTTGACAGTTTTTTTTTCTTTAGTAGAGAGACAGACAGCCGTGTTATATTACCTACTCTTGTAGGCACTCTCCATTCACTTGCAACTGAACACACACAATTGGTAATCTTGTCATAGTGAACACACAGGGGGTTTCACGCAACTCTTTGTGTAGTTCCCTTGAGCTACTGGCCAAGAAAGCTGAAGGCTTTAAAGAAGATGCTGTGTTTATGAATGAATCTTCTTAATTTGGGGTTAACTCCAGTTGAAAACCGGAGTGACCAGCACTGGCATGTACTCAGATGTGGGCTGAGTGAATTTTCCCCTTTTCAAGCAGATATGAACTTCTACAGCTCAGGCTGTGAGTTGTTTCCTCCACACAGCAGTTTGCCCAGTTTAGTGACTCTACATGATGGACCCTCATAACTGAATCTGGCATTTGGTGGTCCTGATTCTTGTTTACTCTGCTACAGCAATGTAGCTTAACCATTTATTTTACTTACACACATATTTTATTTATTTATGCATACTTACTTGAAAGCCTTGAAAAACTTCAACATTTGGTGTAAAAGAGGCTATAATATAAATGAGCATCAGCAAGTCACAGATTCAGAGAATAATTCAGTTGGAAGGGACCTTTAGAGGTCATCTGGTCCAACCTCCTGCTCAAGCAAGGCTAACAGCTAAGTTAGATCAAGGTGCTCAAAGACTTGCACAGCTGAATTTTGAGTGTCTCCAAGAAATGTAAATTCCACAACCTATTCGTGTCCGTGTCTCAGTGTCAACCAATTTTACAGTGATTTTTTTTTTTCTTTCCTTTCACCTACTTGAAATTTTCTGTGTTCCAACCTGTGGTGATTGCTTCTCATCCTTCCTTTGTGCACCTCTGAGCAAAGTCTGACCCTGTCTCCTCTATGTGCTTCTGCTGGGTAGTTATAGACAGCAATAAGATCTCCCGTAAGCTTTTTCTTCTTAGGGCTGAAGTTTTCTTAGATCCTGTTTGTACATCATATTGCCCAGATAAATTATCTTAATGACCTTTCACTGGACTCACTTCAGTTTGTCCATATTGCTCTTGTACTCAGGGGCTAGAAACCAGACTCACTGCTCTAGACATGGTTTCAAAAGCACTATTGGAGAAGCACAATCACTTTCCTTAATCTGCAGCTATCTTCTTGTTACTACAGCCTAGTATGTGCTTAGCCTTCACTTCCCCAGCGCACGCTGCTGATGCATGCCCAAACCTGGCTGTCTACCAGGACACCCAAGTCCTTTATTGCAAAGCTGCTCCCTGGCCTCAGGTTTGTCCCCAGCTCTAATGCCCTGGACCTATCTCATGCTTTGTCATATTTTTTCAAGCAATTGTACATTAAATTCAGTTGTTTTTCATTTTGCATTTGATTTTAAGCTTGCTGGAGTAGGGTCAATGTGCGTCCATTGCTTCAGTCTAGCTGCTGCATAATCCCAGTTCTAGTGCTTTCAAGCATTTCTGTTCTACAAAAATAACAACAATACAGTAATGCCTGCAAAATTTGGGAGCGAGGAAAAGAAAATTAACAGGAGAAAGACAATACTTGAAACATCCTTGTTAATAATACATTATGATTATTGCTTAAATGGTCTATTATTATTATAGTAACCCTACAATCCTAATAAAGAACCCAGCAGTGTAAGGAAGAAGTTCATAGAAAGAATGTATCCCAGTCTTTGGGAACTAAAAGGATTTATATCAATGTAAGCTGTTTTGGATTTGGGTTTCATCGACTATTGCGTCCATTTAACTGTAACTCTTCCAGTTCTTCTATTGCCTTTACTCTACTTCAAGTGCTCATCCAAGACATAGTTAACAGGTTGATGTAAAACGCAAATATGGTAAATTCACTTACATGTCCAACCTATCTCTCCCTCATCCACAAACTGCTCCTTAAGACCACCAACACCAATTTGAGGGGCCTTCTCCCTGGCCATTCCCACTAGACTTCTCTCTCATCATATCCCAGCAGCATTATGACCCAAACCTTTATGACCCAAACCTTCTTTTGCAGTTAATAAATAAATCCCATAGCTTGAAATCTCTTTTCTTTTTCAGATCACCAGATTTCAGAACTCTGCTGGTTATGAAATCTGGCTTACCATACATCCCCGTTCAAATGCACAAGCTTATTTTAACAAGTTAGGGTAAGTTGCAGGACTGCATAACTCTAATGCAGTCCTGTGCGGAGGCATATTACTGTATTTTTATGGAATAACAAAGAATTAATTTCATAGTTTAGAATGAACTTTATCCTCTGAGAATGAATAATTTTTTATTTTTATTTATTTATTTATTTATTTTGCTGCCAGATACTCCTGTACAAAACTCCTGTACACAGTGTATGGCTCAAAGCGTGTTTATCCTAGTGAATTTTTTTTTTTTTCTGAGTAACTTCTAACAGAATCAAGGCCTCATTAGTAGTAGACCTGTTTGTAAACAGGATTTTTTTGACCTATCAACATCTTTTCAAAACATTTTGTTTTCATATTAGGAAGATTTCATTTTTGCTAATAAATAATACTTTATGGGCTAGGAGTTGAAATAACACGAGACAGAATTTGATCAATTGATGGCAAAATTGATGGTTTTGACTGTGGATCTCACAATATACTGGAAATAAATAGCTCAGTCACCCATCATCATCTGTCAGGAAGTGATTTGCTACGTTTTTCATCCTCTGATATATTTCACTGAGTTTACAATGTTATATTGACCTTATCCTTGTTCTAGTCATCAATTTCTATCCTTAAGATACTTAAGGATATTAAATCTTTAGAGCTACCGAAGCAGACCTTTCTCTTCAGAGGATTTATTATTTTATACTAGAGGAATGTGATTTTTAATGACCTGCATTTTAAATTATTTCTCATTTGTAGGTAGTTTTGACCATATTGGAATAAAAATGAGGTATGGGTCTCCTCCTGGGTCCCAGGAGGAGAGCAATAAACTCTTTATAGGAATCACAGCTAACTTCTTATAGCAGTATTCCTGTTTGCATTAACTTAAATTGTGGGAATGTGCCAAATAAATTGCCCTTGATTTCTCATTAAGTTGACTGAATTTTAGTATGCTTTATTTTACCTTCTTGGGGCTCACTCTTTTTTTTCTTTTTTTTCCCCATTTTGTTTTGTTTTGTTTGGAGCCCTGTATTGATACTTGGAAAAAGAAAAATTTGGCTCCCAGGTGTCTTTTTATAAGTCACAACAGGGGGATAACTTAGAATTGCCTTTTCTACCACTGAGTCATCTTTTGGACTTGTATGAAGATCCTCAGATACCTTTCTCTTTCTGACGACAGCCAGCACTTTGTTTGCCCAAGGGTTGTTCTAGCATCCTGCAGATTCCAGGCCCGTGTTGTCACAGCTGCACTTATTACAATAGGAAGTTTGTCATTAAGTCAGAGATATAAAACAGAAAAGAATTTATTTAGCTTACAGAGTTATAAAGCCAAAAAGTACCAAACTTTTCAAGTTGGCTCTTTACGGAACTTTAGATGCATAAAAGTGATATTCATGCTATCTATCAGCATATAGACATTGATCACTAGATCCACTTCTCAAAGAACACTTAAACCAAAGCTTACACAGGACCACAGCCCATACCATAACCCTCATAACACTGAGGATGAAATACTCAAACTTCAAAACTGTGAAGATTTAACTACTGAGTTAAGAACCTTCAAGTTTTGCAGTTGCATGGTACATTTGGCTCCCACTTCATTTTGAAAAACTCTTATGTATACTCAATATTTGAGTCCTACATCTAAGACAGGGAAAAAAACTATTGTAGTTGCAATAGGACAGACAGGCCACTGTAGGTCCAGAACAAAACGAAACACAGCACTCTCCTACTACAAGCGCAACCACCATCTTCTACCAAATTCTGGAACCACATGGCAGTTCCAAGGAACAAATCTGTGTGCGTCCTTGACCTTAGTCATTGCCACTCTGGGACCCATAATAGTTTCTGCTTATCAGTAGTTTCCACTTATTACAGCCTAACCCCTGTCTCCCCAGACAGACCTTCAGCTCTTGCTCAGTACAGCAGCCAAGCAGCTGGAGAGCAGGCAGCTTAAGGATGGGGTGGGGTGAGGGGATGGGGGCATCTTCCTAGGGCTTAAACAGCTTTAAGGGTTAAAAAGGAAGCAGGGAAATAAAGAGAAGGCATGAATATTTGACATTGGAGAAGAGCCTGTTTGTTTTTAATACACCAGAGAAATCGCTGAAGCACAAAACAGCCATGTGAAAAATACAAAGTTAGCTTGCAGAGCTGACCTTGGCAGCAAAGCAACAGCTGCCTGAGAGAAGATACCATTTTTGTATCCAATTTTTTTGAGACTGAAAACAAAAACAAAACAATGTTGGAAGAAGACTTTTTCCTCTTCATTTGCAACGATTTGAAATAGACCCCTCTTGAAATAAATGTGTAAACATATATCCTTATCAATTTTAGAATTTTTCACACATTTTTGCAACAGAATTTATTATCCTGGACAACGT
This sequence comes from Chauna torquata, assembly GCA_013399475.1. NCBI lineage: Eukaryota > Metazoa > Chordata > Aves > Anseriformes > Anhimidae > Chauna > Chauna torquata. The sequence goes on along the minus strand of VXAL01000994.1, from coordinate 204,368 downwards.
TGAGTGTGATCCAGAAGTGTCTGCAAAATAAAATAATGAATCCAATCTAGAGATACCTTACACCATATTAATTAAATTGAGTTGTTCAGTCTAAAAGATTTCAGAAAAAATAAGGATCCAATCACAAGTATGAAAACTAGAAAAAAATATTTCAAAATAACAAAAAGAGCCTGTATAGCTAATATAAGGATGCGTTCCTTTGGCTAGACCAAAATAAAATAAAATAAAATAAAATTGATTTGCAATAAATGTAGATTAAAAAAATAAAATAATAAATTCAATTTTCTTATATAACACCTTACAGTATATAACAAATACCACAATCACATTCAAAACTTAATGAAAGAGATGGCAATTATCTGACTCATTCTACAGTAGGAAACAGAAAGACAGATATCATACATCCCTTAAATATTTATTCCTACTATAAAAAGAAATGAAAGGACCATATGCAAAATTCATATCTGGGCTGGTGTCTTTATTTCAGGTGCTTACTATGACAAATCTGGGGGTTAAATTCTACTACTAATTCATAGCATCCTTTGCTAAAACATAGTACAACTATCAGTACATATTGCCACATTTCCTAGTTGCTCCTCTTTCAACACAGGACAGCCATTCTTCTTTATATTCATCTTTACCACTTGAGATGTAGTAAGAACTTAACCTGATGCAGCAAAAGCCAGTGGCTCCCGGTGTGATCTGCCTGGAACAGGCAGAGGAACTTGACACTGAATTCCAGCGAGATAATGTTGAAGCAGAAGCTTGTGCACAACAGCGGTATTTTAAGTTTCCAAATAAAGACCCGGAGGTTCACAGTGACCTTGTGGGGCTCTGCAAGGCTGGGGCACACTTGGCATGCCTCACCAGAACGGCTTCTTACAGCAGCTGGATAGGGCACGCTGAGCCTAGGGCTCAGGTCAGCAGTGCAAAACACCGGGATAGGAGGACAGATACTGGTATTGCCTTTGCAGTTCCTTCCAAATGTATTTATTTTACTGTGATAAGTATGGGATGTCCCGAGAAACCAATGTCCTTAATTTAACCACAAAACAGAAACAGAAGGGACACAGACTCTGCCTGAAGTAAAGGAAACATGCCAAAGGGACAGAGATTTCTCTTTCTATATGTACTGAATTACTGAGAAACTAACAGCAAGTATGCTAAATAAAACTTTCTGACATTTGCCTAGAATTTGCACACCAGATAAGAAGAAGCTGTAAACATGCTGCAGCTCCCCTGACATCTATTTCAGTCTGTGCAGCCTTTCACAACTGATGACAGTTGGGTTTGTATCGGTAGCAGGTAGCAAAAGATGCTACCCCACAAAAAGATGCCCGCTTGCAAATTATCATAGGCAGTGAGTTCCTTTCTTATCATAAATTTTAAGTGGATAATATATTTGTTATTGTTAATGTTATTTGTGTCATCATGGCTCCAAGAGAATAGAAATCCCATGACACTAAGATCATGGGAAAGATTGAAAATAACTCACTTCACAAGTGAATCACAAAACTGGAATCTTTGAAATGTTTTTGAGGGTAGGCCATTTTATATTTAAATAATAAAAAGTAACCCCAGAAATATTTAGTATCTAGAACAGAATCTTCAGCAAAATTGCTAGTTGTAAACATCTCAAATTATGCAGACTACCTGTGAAATACGATAGGACAATATTTTTAGCTTCCTTTTAACTTTGAGCCTTTATGGTGCACTTGGGTTTATTTTTTTTATTTTATTTTTATTTTTCTCTCTGTCAGACCTAGTAACTTCATAAAAGTGAAGTCTGATGTCCTTCAAGAACTGAAGTATCAAGTAAAAACACGGACTACTGAAAGCTTGAAAATTAATCTGCAACAATTAGTTATTTCACTGTTGCTAGCCAAATGGGAGGATGAGTCTGAAAGCAAGTACCGTTGGAAGACAAAGGCAGTCTTTGCTTTCTCTCCTAAACTATCATACAAATGTCAACAGGCAGAGTTCTCTTATTGGTCTACTAGAAGACAGAAAACTAAAAGCAAAATAAATGCATTGTTGTCGTGGGGCTGTTTGTTGTTTGTTTGCTTGTTTTTTGTGTGTCTGTGTGGTTTTTTTTTTCCCTTGTTTCTCTTCCTTCTCAGTAATAAAATAGAGCTACTTGTAGGCTGTCATATAGATCAGGTGATCTTCAGGCTGTTACCTGATTCCTAGCGTTGCATCACCACTTGGAACACAGCTGATTACTTATAAATGAAAGATATATTTAGTTTTCTGCAAGAGCCCCTTCACACATCAATAGGCACTCTATTGCAGATGTAAATCTTGCATAAAACTGTTGCTTGAGCAATCTCACCATGAATCAGCAGCTGCAGGGGATTATCGCCATCAGGATATGTGGCGGGCAGAAGAGGCTGCTTCTGAAGAGAGGTGAATGCACAACATAAATCTTTCTCTGTTGGTAAAGATTTACTTTATAATTTGAATCAACTCAGTTCTAGTGGAAAAATCTTTTTCAAGAAAGGTCTGGAAGTGTATCTAAATTTGCTCAAATCTGGGGACTAACACAACTGCTTTCCAATTGGCAAACTCCAAAGTGGGAGCCCAGGATGTCATTGGGATCTTAAAATAAGCACCAAAATATTTTTTTGTGCAAATAACTTTTCAGTGACTGTGGGTTTGTTCATTCTCAATTGCAAATAAATCGCAGTAATCCCAGTTTCACAGTTCCCCATATCTGATACAAAATAAATGATTTTGTACCATAACGATGAGCATTCTGCTTGGAAGACAGATAAAGTTGGAAAGGATATGAAGAGTGGTTTTATGGTTCAGGAGAGCTGAGTGTGTGATCTCCTTGAAGAGATTACTTTGTAGTGAAGACCCTCTGCCAAAAATTTCTTTCTTTAGCCTCAGTGTACTTTGCCCTGGACTCTCTGATGCAGTGTAGATTGCAATGTCCTGCCAATACGAATAGATTAAAACTTGGTGATGGCTTTGAAGATTAGGATCTGACCCTCAAAGCGGCAGCCAGAGCAGACCAGAAGATAACAAAGATCAGAGCAGAGGAAAGGTATAGAATAGCTGCAGCTCTCAATCCGCCTGAAAACCAGACAGCTGTGTTCTTCAGCAGTAAAAGCCCTCTTGTTGTCTTTACCCCTGGACAACCTCTGTAGCTGACAGGCTGCTGTAATCAGGATCTCTTCTGACAGGATACAGGGAAATGGGATCAAGTTTAAAGATGAGTTCTTGCCATGCTGCCTATGAGCTACTGAAGAGGCTGATCTTTCTGATCACACTAACATCTGGGTGGAAGGAAGAAAATATATTCTAGCTATTCAGGCCAGCTCTGGGAGGCAGCTACTGTTATTTTGGCACAGCATGCCATTAATCTGAATAACTGGTTCCTCATTCAAACATTAATTCTTCTTGAATTTAATCTTCTTGAATTGAATTCTTCTTGGAATTTTTGATGATTAATTCTTCTGTGGAAAACTAGACATCCAAACAACTATGCCTGATATATGACTGATATCACTCCATTTTTTTCCAAGTAGGATCATATACCTATTGAAGCAAGATTTCTATCCAGGACAGTTTAGCAGAACAGGACTTGTTGCTACTTACTTACCTCATGACACTGTTGATAGGGAATGACTGACTCCCTGCAGTAGTGAATGGCTAAATCATATATTGTTCCTTTTTCACTTTGTAATGGAAACAGGTTTTCTGTGTCTGATAGTCAGACACGCCAACAAAATGCTATCAAAAGACTGAATATTCTTGTACAGTTTCTATCTGGTACCACAAGAAACCTTGCCCTTTCTTTGTATCATTGCTAGCTTCTTTGTACCATGCTGATATCCAGTTAATCTAGCAATAGGGATGTTTCCAAGCCTTACTACTTCTTAAAAATGATTTTGGTCTAAAAATAGGAGGATGAAAATTGTGTGATAAATGGGGCGGCTTCCAGTATCCATTGTTATCCTGAGGCTCCTACTACTTTCACAAAATCCATGGTGGTCTTATTTCTCTGAAGAAAACTCATAATTTCCATCAATAAGCCAATGCTTCTTCAGACATGCCAGGCTAGTTTTGCAGGTAGCCAGGTTTTGCACCTATATCTTGTGAGAGGCTCATGTGTGTCTAAAATCAATTCACAGAAGTGGGAATCCTCTGTCACCTGGGAATGCCACTCCTACTTGGCTGCTTTTGTCTGTAAAACAGGATAGATTGCCATCCCATATGTCGCTGCTGTGGTTGGATTACACTCTTAGCACAATAGGATAAAAAGCAAAGAGATTTACTTAAAGGAGAAGGGGCACTAGGTAACCTGGTTTTGCAAAAAAAATCATATTTGCAATATAGACACTATATGTCTTCCACCTCTTCTAACAAGTGAAGGAGAAAACCTGGACAGAAACTGAAAATGCATGCCTGGTTGTATAAACCTGTTATGACATCTTTGGTTGTCTTAATGCTCCTTATATCAACTATGGATTCAACGACCATACGTCCCCTCCCTAGTGTGCTACTGTGTTGCTCGTAACTGTTTCCACATGTATATATTCACAAGATGACTTTCTCAGACTTCTGGAAGAAAAGATCTCTAATTTCTGCAATAAAAGTCTATAGACGGGATGGTATATACTCTGATGGTGGCTTACTGCAGCTGTAAAAAAAAAAAAGATCTCAGGTATATCTAAGCAGGCAATCTTCTTCGGTCTTTAAAGCAAAATGATAAATCTGCTTGTTTTCTGCTTTTTAATGCATTATCTTTTCTTCAATTAGCTAAGTCTTCCATTATGTAAGTCCACTTAATAAAGACTGTGGAAAAAGAATGAAGTACCCAATCTGCTTTCACTAAAATCACTGTACAAACCCTCACTGGCGTGACTGGAAAAAAGTCTGGATATGTCAGCTATCACTAGAAATGGAAAGGCTTGATTTTTTTGATCACTGCATTTAAGTTCCATAACCATATCCATACTCATTGGAAAACACTCGTATTTCTTTTGTAAGTTTTTAAAAAATCTTGAAGATCATAAGTTTTCCAAATTATGTTGGATTATTTTAACTCAGGGGCTAGGAAACACTTAACTGCCAAGACTTGCTGCATACTTTTTGGGAAGCAGTTAATGCACATGGAGTTTCTGTAGAGGGGATGATAGTGGAGAAATGTCCTTCAATTATGAACTGAATATAATATATAATGTAATATATAATATAAGTTGCTCTTCATTCTGGTAGGTAAACTCATTTGTGACTAGATGACAAACATCACAGCCTCTCTCCACATGGAGCAGGTACGAGAGCAGCAGAAGCAGCAGCTGCGAGACATAGCATCCCCTGCAGTACCCTAGCAAAGACCTTGATTCTGTTCCTCTGCTTTTATATCTTGAATTGTCAGCTGAGACTGCCCACAAAGACCCTAGCTAGAGTTACTTTTCTTACTCAGCAGATATCTTGGAGAAATGGACAAAAAACCCCTCAGACTCACTAAATAAATGCCACCCAATCAAGTTCCATAGTAACAGTTCCAAGGCACAAGTAATGTTGTGTAATCACTACAAATTGCCTGTTTTTCTCAGTCCTCATAGGCCATGGTTGACAACGAAAAATGAGCTCAATAAGCCCATTTGTTTATTTCTTGAAGTTGATGGAAGATGTTTCTGACAGGTTTTTGGAGGATGCTTTTGAACCCCTAGCTTACACATGCCTTTGTTCATTTCCGATAGTCCATTGCAAGATATATGACAACACGTGAAATATAAAACAAATAGGAGAAAACAAAGGACTTGACATTAGACAAAATATGCAGCATAACTTTTTATGGTTAACTCCCTTTGGGAGTGTGCATATGTTGATGGCTCAGGCAAAACTGTTTTACAAGTAATGGAATAAATGGGTAAGAAACCCACTACTGGGAAAGACATCGAATGAACTCATTGAATGAACATTTCTGAATGATAATGCAGAAATGATGAAGAAAAGTAGGCAAATAGAACATTTGTTTTCAACAGTGCTTTGAGACTACTTTGTATAGGAAAGTACCAACAGAACATCACAAATGTGAATGACAACATACCATTAGATTGCATGATGAGGTAATTTGCAACATAGAAGCTGATCTCATCCTTCAAAGCTGACTTTTATTGACTCATTTTACTGAGACAGTAACAGTTGAATACCCAATGGCAGTGTAAATCAGTCCAAATCTGACCTAGGTCAGAGTGTATGGCAAAGACAGGAAACATAGCATTCACACCTCTAGTCTTAACTATAAAGCTATTCTTCTTGCAGAGTATTAAATAAGAGGTCTGCACACTTTTCTTCAGCAGCTGTCGTCATGGCTGCGAATGGCAGCCTCACCTCTCATTTCATTTTGCATTTATGTACCACAAAAGCATGTCCTACACTTGGGGAACTTCCACACTAGACTTTCAGCAAAACATGGGTTGAAAATCACTTTCCTTGTCTTGACCCATAATACTGTTAGAAAAATCTGCTGTTTGACCATAGAAAAATTCCTATTGCTGATTGATTCCTTGGTCTGCTTGGCTGATTATAATTCCCCAACCTCCCCTTATGTGATTCACACCCATACATCTGCTCTAGCTTCAACATGTAATTGTTATTCCATACAGACAGGCTAGTATTTATTCGAACAAGGGTGCTCTTGTGTATTTCTCCTTTTTTAGCTTCTCTAAAAAAAAGAGAATTGGTCATAATAGATAGCATTGTATGTGTGTGGGAATAAAAACTAATTTTATTATCCTCTGAAAGGCTGCAGCTGATTACTAAGACAAAATAAATAAGAGAAGTATGTTAAATGGAGTACTGTACATTTACATTAGAGCCAGGGCATCACAGGTTCTCTAGAATACTATGGCTAAACAAAAAAGATGGGGATTTCTGTTATTTTCCAACATCCCTCTTCTATATTATTAAATAAATATTTGCTCTCCTGCAGATCTGTTGCTACAGTGAAGAATTATAGGCCATGATTCTGTGATGCTGCAAGTCTTTGACTCCTATGTTATCATTTTGTCCTGGGAGAAGCAGAAAAGATGCTCGTGGAATGAGCCAGTTGGTACTGCTTGGATTATCTTCATAAAGAAGCTGAAATGAATTTAAAAACATTTGTTCTCTGCCAGAGTCAGTGGATCTGGTTCTCAGGAGTTTGTGTGAACTGTTGTTCCATGGGTTTTTGGCTCAGGCATATGTTAGCACTCTGGGAGGGTTCAATGACCCCAGATCACAAAGAAAAAGCATTTTATCTAAATTTTCTAGTGAAGACGCTTTTAAACAGCTAAATTTAGTTTCCTGGAAAATTTTTTAAAAGTAATTTTAGACCCATCTTAGCTTGTTTTATGAAAACAATCCATATATAGACTTGAAAGTCTAGCAGTGGCTGTTTGGGTTTTGGTTTAGGGAATTACACAAGTAGGGACCTACTTGTAACAAATTTTCTAACTACAAAATTAATGCCAAGTTATGTGGTATCTGGATGTGGAATTTGAGTTATTTTCAGTAATATCTGTTGAGATAAAAGTACAGTTTTTTTTTTTCTAGAAGCATAAAGATTCTCACCAAAAGGAATTAATAGAGGTTTTATTCTTGATACTTACATCTCCTATCACTGTTTTCCACAGTACTTGCAGTCAGATCAAGAGCATATGAAAGTGGTGTGTTTATCTAATTATTCACATTACAGCTCTGAATAAACATCCAGTAACTATGTTTCCCCTCAAACTCATATCCTTTCAAGTACTTCAATTCTGAGTTTCTCAAACAGATTTAAACAAGCAGCTGGCACTCCTAAGACCAAGCTACTCATACACATTGAACACTTGCATATAAAGGCACAAAAGTAGCTTTTATCTGGACTCTTCTGCATTGTGATCAAGTTCTGTGGTCGAAAACAGGTGAAGGGAATAAATAAATTTGGTTTGCGAAGTATTTGTAAAGCAATAAGGATAACAATGTCCAGCAAATTAGCTGTGGCTTTAATGGAGGAGCTGATAAGAGGCAGAAGAGGCAGATAACATGGAGAGCAAAGACAGGTGTCAAAACCTGGATATAAGACACAGGGTAGAAGTCTGAAGGACTTCAGGAAGTTAAGGGTTACTTCAGGTATCAAAGCAAACAAAATATTCCAGACAACCAGTTCACACTCAGCTACAGACAGCAGTGCCTATATGACTGATAAGATGGTGATCTGTCAGTTGTTTAATGGAATATGTGGAATAAGTCTGTTTTTCAGTAGAATGAAATGAATGTACTGATACACAACTTACAGCTTTTCCACTAAGGTACTTTAATTCTCACAAGGAAAAGAAAAGTTGTTCAGATGATACAATTAGGTGGTCTCTGGCCTCTCAAGTGATGCCGTCACACAAGAGAGATTTCTGATACTTTTGAGTGGTTTTTTTTTTTTTTTTTTAAGATGACTAACTGATAGCAGTTTTTGGTCTTTCAAGATGTCACAGATTTGATTAATGATCCACAGATGGAAATCTCTGTGGTTCTTGCCAACTGTAGTAATAGCGCATTCCCAGGTGCAGGGCAGATTTTTAATGGAAAAATTTTTTTGATTGGCTGATACACTAAGACGTTAGTGTAAGTTAACACTTACACAAGATAAGTGAAATTACTCATATTCTACCTGTGGGTTACCAGTTATTAATCTCTAAATTCTGTTCCCTTGCATTAGTTCACACATGGTTATTTGTTTAGTGCCTTGAATAGGTAAGATACTAAATGCATGCTACTGGTTATAATACTATATTCCTATGAATTATTTGTAGTATTCTTTTATCATTCATGTAAATAGACTAGCTGAACTCCCTGGATCTGCTAGTGTGATCAGGGGTTTTGTCTGTTATGTGTTTGTAGCTATCAGCCTTTGGGTGGTCAGAACGTTCAAGGGGTTTGCAGGAACTGCAGAGTGTTACTAGATCTGTTTTTTGTAAGGAAAATGACAAGCTTCTTCTAAGATGTTTCTTCTTGGCAAGTGACAAATGAGAAGTTTCTTAGAAGGAAAATGAGAAGCTTCCAAGAAGACTGTGTTTGATGATATTCCCACACTGGTCCTCTATACTCTAGCAAACCCCATCTATCTAGTGCCCCATCTATCTCAGGGAATGTCTCTGAGATGCCCAAATACACTACTCTCTTTGGATTTACTGCCCCTTCAAAGATGGAGCAAGCCAAGTCTGCAAAACTCAAGCACAATTTTAAAAAAAAAAAAAAAAAAGTAAAAATTGAGGTCAAGGTTTTAGATGTAAATCAGGAAAAAAAATGACAAGTAGAACTCCTAGAGAATGCTACTCTAGCTGACACATAACTGGATACCTCTGTTTGCTTAGACACTCCTACAATGAGCTCCTATGACATGCTCTGGTGTTCAGAGCCAAGTACTCAGTTTCCATTGAGTCCATGGTCCTATACTTATTCCCTTGCAGTTAGACTTTGACATAAAACTTCAAAGGCCATCGATGGGTCTGAAGGGATCTAGCTATTCTGGGAATTTGTGGTTTCTTCCTGGTTCACGCCCAGTTAGCTGATGGGCCTGTAACTGTATAAGCAAAGATGATGGTTTTAGCTGGAATCAAGATGCATGGGTGTCTAAAGATTCGTTTTTTCTCTACTTTTATCCAGTCTGACAGCCAGCCTCTTCTAGCCTAAATCTAAACTGCTCTTTCATATAAAGCTATTTCATCCACATTAAATGTTATATAAAACTTTGGTCACACAGACATTCACATATAAATAAGATTCTTGTTTTTAGCATCCTGTAGTGATTGCAGATGATCCATTACTAGTACAGACTAGCTTGGACATGTCTGTGAGATAACTAATGCCTCCCTCCAACTTATCAAGCTGTTCCTTGTCACCATCAAGAAACAAAAAGAAAGAAATAATAATTATATTCTTTGGAATCCTAGTCTGTATTTTGCATGGCCTGAGTACATGACATGCAATACCAAACCTGAAAGTCTCACAGAAACAAAACTGACAAGTATCTTCATTGCACTAATGAATTTCCAAATATTTGTGTAAGCTTCACAAGCAAAGTTCTATTCAAGAATTATCCTGGTACCGTCTTCCCTTTTGACTCACTCCGCTGTTACACATTTTCAGTTGTTTGCAGTTACATATTATGCATCTCGGGCCAATAACGTCTGTTCTCCCAAGTCTCAATAAAATGGAAACCTTTGCAAATCTCCCTCGTATGTCTCATGGCTGTAAAAGCACTATCATTTTCTTCTACCATCAGTGCTATTAACTTCTTTCAGAGTTTGATCCTGGCAAGAAAACAAAACCCCACAACTGTAGTTACTCCAAGCATAATATCATGAGCCAAATGAATCCATGATCTAATACTGATGACATTGGTGGATTCAGTCCAGAGACAAATGCAGCTTTAAGTTGTTATGAAATGGGACGTATTTTCAAATCTTAGAACAGCAATAATATTTGTTTAAAGGTTGTTTTTCTTTTATGCCCTTAGGGCAGAGATAATTGTATGAATTTGTTGTCTATGCACAGAAATTTTATCTAGTAAGTTTTCTAAACAGCACAAGGATATGCTACATATGAGCACCCTCTCTTATCCTTTTCTTACTATCTTCTATTTTCAAGTTCACCCATTTTTCTTGTGTGTCCTGAAAGGAAAGACAGACTAACACATAGTATTTTACACTAAAACAAACAAACAAAACTGTTCTACTTTTTCAAATTTAATTTATCGTACAAGTAGCAGCAGAAAAACATTGCCGTGTTCTAGTTCTCTGCCATGCACAACTTGCTCTGATAAATCAGAAAATGCCATGCTGCCTGGTGGAGAGGCTTAAAGTCAAGTTACAAACTAAGCTTTATTTATCAGAGGTTATAGCTTTTTACATCCTTCTGCTGTACCACTAATATTAATGGTATAACAACAGGACTGTAAGTGACTTTTAAGAAATGGAATCTAAAGAAAATATGTCTGATTGTTCAAAAGTGATTAGCAAAGGGTTACCAACAAAGCCTGCCTGATGTTCCCCAGTTTAGCTTCTTTCTTTTCTAACCATTGAATTCAGCAAAGCTTACACCTCTGAAAAAAAAAAAAAAGAATAAATACTTACAGTACATGTCAAAATAAATTTAATTCTATACCTGCTGTCTTGTCAAGGTCTTGACAGCTACCATGAATTACAGAAATAAATTTCACTGCATTCTTTTTGTTTGGTCTAGCTCTTGACATTGCTGGAAGCATTCATTGCACCAGCTTGGCATTATTGCAATGTAAGGAGGTCACTTATAGAGTATCACTGATCTACTCCCTGCCATGTCTGGTTGTGTGACTAAAGGAAGCAGGTGTATGAGTCTGTTGAATGATCCAATTTGATAGTGAGTAATAGCCATCCTGCATCAGTCAGCATTGTGTGTCTGATATATAGATTCACTAACACACAGAAAGCGTAAGTTAGATGACATCCTGTGCATGAAGGTGAAGGACTTGTAAAATTTAGCAGTGGAGCAGGATGTGCTTCTGAGGAATCAGGTCAATGCTTGAATATAAAGTATGGATAGGTGACATCTGTCAGCCCTCTCTGACATAATGTTTTGACTTAAAAATGAAGACAATTTTGAAAGCTGTTCTAAGCCATCTTCAAAGGCTGAGAGCAAATATATCTAGTGAAGGAATAAGAAATCATCATTCAAAGGAAATAGGAAATGAAATAAAATCACACAGGTTGAAAGAAAATTCCAGAGGTAACCTTGTCCAACCTTCTACTTTGAGGAGGGACAATGTAGATCAGGTTGCTCAGGGACTTGTATAGTCAAGTTTTGAGTATCTCCAAGACTGGAGGTTCCACCACCTCTCTGGACACCTATTCTAGCATTTGATCACTGTTAAGATTTATTTATTTATTGCTTATGTCTACTTGAATTTTACCATATTGCAGCTTGTGTCCATTATTTCTCACCTTTCTCCTGTGCACCTCTGAGAAGAGTCTGAGTCTGTCTTCTTTACATCTTTTTATAGGTTGTTATACGAAGCCGTAAGATACCCCACCTTTGCCTTATACTCTTACAGATGAACAAACCCAGGGCCTCAAAGTGCAGGACTTTGCACTCGTCTTTGTTGGGCTTTACGAGGCTCCCTTCAGCCAATTTCTCCAGTCTTCAAGGTTCCTTTGCAAAGAGCCCCGCTGTCCAGGGCATTGACTGCTTTCTCCCTGCCACATTTGGGATCATTTGCAGACTTGCTGAGAGTGCACTCTATCCAGTCATCCAGGCTGTTAACAAAGTCATTGCATACTACTGGCCCCAACACCGATCCCTGAGGTAACCACTTGCCCGTTGGACCTTGTATCACAATCCCTTGAGCCCAGCACTGCAGTCAATTTTCCACCCACCTATCCACTTACCCAGTTCTTAGCATTTTGGCTTTAAGGACACTATGAGAGACCACATCAAAAGTCTTGCTAAAGTTATTGGGCTCTCCTCACCCACAGAGCCCACTATCTCATCATACAAGCCATTATAATTGGTCAGGCATCATTTGTCCTCGGTAAATCCATGCTAACTGTTCCTGATTACACTCTTCTTCTTCATGGTCTGGAAATGTCCCTACAACCTTCCCAGGAACACACATGTGGTCTACTGGCCTGCAGTTCCATGGGTTCCTCTCTTGTCCTTCTTGAAGACGGGTGTGATATTTACCTTTTTCCAGTTATGAAGAACCTCCCCTGATCTCCGTGACTTCTAAAGGTGATAGAGAGCAGATCTGCAATGACACTGACCTGCTCCCTTGGCACCATTGGAAGGATCCTGTCTAGTCCCATGGACTTGTTTATTTACAATCAGATTAAGTATTACTAGGATAGCAGGACTAAGGCTGTCTGCTGTTGCTGATTTTTACAGATTGATGTTTGAATTACTTTATCTTTTTAGAACAATAGGCATAAATATCTTCCACTGTGAACAACACCTTCCAAGTGAAAACATCAGAGCAGCTTACAATTATACATTAACCCAGCTAAAGCTCATTCTTGAAAATTTGTATTACTGTTTCTTATAGTACGGTAAGCTCGGAGAGAGGTATTACAGATGTGATGATACTCAGAAAATAAGAATTTTGCTAAACTGCTTCCTGGAAAGTATGTGAACTGCCAGACAATTTTAATTCTCTGTTAGCACAGCCTCTATAATTTGATTCACTTTCACTGTGAATTGAAATATCTTTTGCAGAAGTAAATACTTATTTAGGTAGCCTGAATTATCAAGCAGTTCCAATATGAGACTTGAAAAGAGGTAGGAAAAGAATATTATGTTATTCCTAACTATGTCTCGTCCTTTACAATGCAGTCATGCTTTGAACTGTCTAGAGAGCAAAGCTGGTGGCTGAGAAAGGAAATAGAAATGGCTTATTTCACCCATAACTTAGCACCCATAACACCCATACCTTAGGTGTTTCACTTCCTCTTGGTTACAGAAACTCTAAGCATGGGAACAGATTTGTGGGTCTCTCTTCCTCTCTGTTTCTCCTTCCCATCTCCCCTACTGATGCTGCAAGATAATCTGTCCCCTTTCATCCCACTAAGCCTTGTATGAGCTGCTATAAGGCTGTTCATCGAGCCTTGCTCCTTCTGTAAATGCGTATCATATGCACTGGTTTACCGCAAAATTCTGTACTGTTAAACGAATTGACTCAACACGGTCAGCCCTCGTACAGGATTTTGGGACACATGCACACTACACTTCATGCTCTAGGTGAGTTTCCTATGTTGATCCTGTCCAGGTTTCTCCAAGCATGTCTTTACTCCAAGTCTTCCAGCCTAAATCCCAAAGGTGTATATGTTTTACATTCCTCTCTTTTCTGAGGGTTAACTTTAGCAACGCTGTATTTTTGGAACATTTGGCTAGTACTGAATTTGGGGAAGCATTTCCTTTCCTTGGACTTGTTTTTGTTTTAATAATTTCTTCAACTGTTGCCCCTTTGGTTTTGCAGTGGTTCAGCTTTTCAGTGAAAACACTGGCTACTTAAACTTTGTAATTTCTTCTCTTATTGCTATCCTCTCTATCTGCCCAGCACTGCCGTCTTTCTCCTTTCAAAGACAGAATGGGACCTGAGGACTGAGGATCAGAGAAGCTATTACAGCAAAGATAAAACCATTTTTAATATTCCTGATTGACTTCATCACTCTATTGTTGGTGCATGCTCTGAATGTCCCTGATCCCTGTTCTCCAGTCAGATGGAAAGGTTCCTGAGGGTCTAACTTGTATGCAGAAAAAGTTAGGAGCAAAATTCTCAGAAGAGTAAATCCTTCTGATATTCTAACACTCAGGTGGTGATAAAAGAAATGATCTTACATCTGACCTCACCTGTAAGAGACAGAGGGGGAAAAAAGGTACAAATCCCACTATGATGCAATTGGACACTGAGCTAAGTCTTATTTCCCCTCTTATCCAGCTTCAGTGTGCTACATTTCTCCCACTAAACCACTCATCGTCTCTTTCTTGCTGCTCTCTCAAATTCTTCTTCATACTCCTCCCAATTTCTCTACAGCTCATTTCCCTGTTTAAATCACCTTTGCCTCCGTTCACTCAAACTACACTGCCATGCACAGCAAACAGAAGAGTTCCTGTGCTCTAGCCCTCACACCCCCAAGATCTATGTTAAAGTTTCATGAAAAAAGAAATAGTACAGTCACCTGCTGTGAAAGGCTTGATCTAGAAAGGACTCCTTGACTTGACGCACACTTTTCTATTATTTGTGAAATATGATTACATCTTTCATCCAGTGACTTAGTGATAATTGACCGTTTAAGGCTGGCTCTCAGTTGTAATTAGTCCCCTGGTGAAAACACAGCCACATGCTCTGCAACTGCTCTCACATATCTGCACACAGCATCTGTAACACATCATCCTTCAGCAAACAGCGATGCCTTCTTTCCCTCTAGATTAGCTGTAGAAATTAGTAGGGAACATTTCTCCAAAGGAACACTTAACAGAGGTAAAGAGCATCAATGTGGCTACACATTACACTGAATATTTCAGATCTGCAAGCCATTAGAGTAACTTGGATTCAAGGTCCCCTAATAAAGGGGCTGCCCTGCAGCTGTCTCTTGTGGCATCAGTAGATTTCCATTCACTGGTTAGCCAACTCATTTTGGAGAACTAAGCATCTAGTAACTTCTTCAGCGCTATGCCCACAAAGCTAGCATGTACAAGCTGAAATAACCATCAAAAAGTGCCCTCAGAGTAGAAGCCATCTGCTAGAGAGTTAACGTGCTAATAGATTTGTAAGGAGCTCCACTTAGTGGCAAGAGAAGGTATTTCCAACAACGTCATGTAACATATGATAAGAAAAGAATCTTTGGAAATGTAAATAAGTATACTAAACACCCTCTACTTAATTCAATCTCTGCTTGATTTACTTTAATCAAAGCACTAGAATCAAAGCACCTTCCACTAGGATAGCATTATTCATGTTCAACAACAATTTCTGAGAAAATTCAATTGCTGGCTGTGGAAAGATGTTTAATAAAGCAGATACTCTGAATTATAAATGATAAGTGAAAGAGTCTTGCCCAGGTGCTTTGTAACTTATGATTGGCATACTTGTTATTCTGTGCAATAATGGGGCAAATTGCTCTGTATGATTACAAGGCCCTCATTACTACCAGACAAGTTGGGGCTGACGAATATTTATTTAACACTACAAGACAGTTATTTGGATACAAAATGGATAAATATCAAACTTTGAATAAAAAGTTTTTAGTGAAATTTCTCTGCTTACTTTACTGGAGTCTGATATACAATCACCATGGTTAAAACAAAACAAAACAAAACAAAACCTCACTATTTTTATTCTAAACTTGCTAGGCTTTCATTTGTAAATAGCTTTTTCCACCCTTCCTTCTGTTTCCCATACCTTCTCTAGATTTTCTTGAAAATCTGAGTGTCCATTTTACAGTTTCTGGCTTCTCTAACAATCTCTGTATTAAAAGAAGTCTGGCCTGAGTGCACAGAACTAGTGTATTTCTAAATCAAAGATTCTCAAACTGTGGGGAATAAACATACTTAAATAGGGATGTCAGAATGGAGCAGGGGTAACCCCAGAGGTGCAGCCAGAGCCAAAGGCTGTCAGGCTCCAGCAAAGGAAGACAACAGCTCTGAACAAGCAGAGGAAGCGCACCTGACAGAAGTGACTGCATTAGGACATTGCTCCTCAGCAAGAGCCCCTGACAATGCTGGATCAGTTCAGCATCTCCTTTTGCTCCTGCTCTGTGTATATTTGGCCCATTCCCTTCTCATCGTTGCTCTTGTTTGTTTGAAATGCTTCCTCTTGAACACACTTCTCAGTCCACGTGCAGTAGCTCCATGGCAAAGTATTTCTCCTTCCCCAGCCCCAAACATGCTGCATGGTAGTGTTTCCCCTCCACACGCTCCGTTTAAGAAATGTTGCACTAGATATTTCTAGCTGGAGTTGGGCTAGAGATGCAGAATGTACCCTGGAACGCAAGATGCAAAAAGTCTGAGACTGCTGCTAAATAACACGGCTTGCTGAATTATGCAAGATATACCCTGAGTCAGGCCTAGGACAAGCTTCAGAGATCTTCAATGACTATCTTCTGTCTTGGTATTAAAGATTTGACTTAAGAAAAAATGTAGATAACTTTATTTTCAGTATTATTTCCTTATGTCCTTAACCATGCTTCCCAAAGGTGCCCCTGCTTTGCAGAACCGCAACTTAAGAAGTCATATCCTTCTATAGCACTGTGAAATCTTGACTTTAAAGGTTAACAGAGAAAGAAACTTCTACACTTGAGATATTTAAAGTATTGCTCTTGTCCAGCCATGTGGCTGTACATTTACTGTGCATAGGAACGGAAACATCTTCAGAGTGGAAGGCAAAAATCAGTTTCAGGATGCTGCTGTCTCGTTCAGCCCAGGGGAGCTAGGCAGGTGGGAAACGAGGCCAGCGGGATGGTGGCTGGGGCCAAGGGGGAAGTGTCCGGCTCTGACTGGGAATCATCAGTCACGCACCCAATGCTAGAACCAGACACGGGCACTGTGTGGGACCAGTGCCTAGGTAATCGTCTACGTGCTTACGCTAAGTCCATTTCCCAGCAGACATAACCTCTATAAAACTGGGCAGAAGCTGATAACACTCAATCAATACACAGGTTTCCACACAGTAAAATAAACTTCCTCAGGATGAAACATAGCAGCAAAAAGTCTGCCGTGATCCCACATCAGGTGTCAAACTCCCTTTTTAGGGATCTGGCTTAGGGACACCCGTCATGTTCCTCACCAGAGTTTTTATGTTCCTACAGCATATGAAAAACTTCCTTCATAATATTAACCAATTTAGTATTTTTAGGAATGTATCTATAGTTTTGCCAGGCTTGGTGGAATTTTGAATACAGTCTGGATTTTACAGGTTTCACATCTCCATGTTTTTTCTCCTTTTCTGAGTTACATCCACTCTCCAGCAAACTGGGAATATTTTTGCCTTTGATTGCTTGTTACAAATTTTTATCTCCCTAGGTGGATGTCATATTGCTGCTTTGTGGAGGTGGAAGATCACGCTCCAATTTTACAGAAGATGAAATCAATCAAAGCTATGAAATCACTAAAACTAAAATTTCCTAAACATAGCTCAACATCCTCAATACTGAATTTTAAGTAGGTAACTTAAATTTACTGTTAAGTTTTTATCTTTATTGACCCTCAGCTTTTTTTTTTTTTTTTCCCACTCAAAAACTTTACATCATCAGTTACCAGAACAGAGTTTTAAAATATAAACCCAAGCAGCATTGCTAACTAGGTGGTGGAATTTTACATTTACATTAGCCTTCAAAAAATGTTAAAGTAACAAATCTTTTGTATAGTTCTGTTTTATACATAAGCTTAGAAAAGGGATCTCTGTCTACTGTCTTTTCACCTAGTCTCACCTAGTCTCCCCATTCCCATAAATGTACCTTTTGGTGAGAAATGGCCCTACCAAGGACTAAAGCAGTACACTTAAGAAAAAAAAAAAAAAAAAAAGACAAGGAATAGGACAAACAGAGAACATACCAGTGAAGTCTGAAGTCTAGAATACTAATATTAGTATTCTAATATGAATATTTGACATTTTGGAAATGTTGCTATAATAGAGAACATAATAAATTTGTGTTGGATTTTTGTACTCTGAAGTTTTAGTCACTTTACTCAAAAATATTTATGCATTAATCTCCAAAGGTATTCCTAAGGATGGGATAAAATACAGAAGCTTCCTCAGTCACAAAGAGTCTTAGCAAGAGAAAAATGTTTTGGGAATTCTGTTTAAATATGGCTTTTAATGCTACTTTAAAAGCTTTCAGAGATGAATTTGAATTCCCCACAATTATAACCTGTAGCTTGAGATGTGCCAGATTAAGCTATTGGCCTGTGTCAAAGCACAGTGAGACACTGGTATTGGTAAGAAAAAGAAATCCAGAAAATCTCTGAAATACTGAAAAGGTCTATGAGGTAGCCTGTGGTTGCCAGTGGAAAAACTGCAAAAGTCAGTTATGGTGGCAGTAAGCATGAATGTGGGTCATGAAATTACAAAATCTGTTAAGTTTTAGTAAGACAAGAAGTCTGGGATGACAAATGGAACACCAGGTGGTCAGAGCAGAAAAAGAAAAGAAAAACAGAAAAATGGTGCCTATGAGCAGCAGTGGATGACTTAAGTTACCTCAAACTTCAGTTGAAACATTTAAGCATGCTGTTGCTAGGACTAGTTTGCTGTTGGTTTAGGAGCCTGCGGGGAGCAGAGGAACACCCGTGGGGGCGCAGAGAACTTGCTGGAAAGGAGCTGGGGCCGGGGACGGGGCGGGGGCACACCAGCACGGAGTACCTTCAGTTTAAGCAAAACCCCAACTACTCAAAGCCGAGTACAAGACTGGGCCGTGCCGGGAGCCGCTGCAGAAGAGCTCCTGCTCCAACCACCACAGCACTGAGGAGCCTCAGGCTCAGCGCAGCGTTAGTTCTTCAGGCACCGGGACGCGGGAAGAGCGGGCAGTTCCCCGCATCCCCGACGGGCTCGGCCCTGCCAGCAGCCCCCCGCTCGG
>VXAL01000994.1:138979-185110 GCA_013399475.1 Chauna torquata | reverse complement strand
GCCCCCGGGGTGCGCGTGTGGAGCGCGGGGTGGCCGTGCCTCTGCGCCTTTGCCCCGCTGCTCGCAGGCCACGCGCGGCCGCCGCCGCCTTCCCCAGCGGGTTTGCCGTGGGGAAAGCGGGAGCGCGGGGAGGAGGCCGCGGGCAGAGGGCCGAGGAGAGCATCCAGCGCGGCGCTGGGGCTTTTAAAATAATACCGGCTTCCGGTGTCACCAGATGGAAAGGGGAGCTGGCAGCTGGTGTTTGTGGAGTTTATTTATCAAGTTAGCCTGCGGGGTGTCAGAGCCCCCATTCATTCAGTTTGGTGGTAAGTTGTGAAAGGGTGGGGTGGGGAGGGGAAGGAAAGACACGAAAATGTTTATGTCTGAAACTGCCCGTTTCTACTCCCTGTGCACATATCCTGTGCCCTTTAAAGCCAGCTGCCTTGCTGGATGTAGAGCACCGATGGCCACCTTCTTTCCCATGAGAATTCACTTCTGCTCATTTAAGAGAGAAGCATTTTCACTTTCTACGTGCATATGTTAATATTCCATATATAATAGTGAGTTTAATAGGACATTCTTCTTTGCCTTGGAGTGCTTCATATTCAGCTCTATTTCTTCAGGTGTGCACAGTTTTTTTGATAGCCTCCCAGAAAAAATAATTACAAGAAAGGCTTTCTAGTTCTGTTTCATTTTTACAATATCTCTGGATGTATTTTAAACATCTCTGGTTATAAACACAAGACTCCTTTTTGTGTACTGTTAGTCTGAAAATACTGTTCCAAAATCAAAGGAACTGTCCTACCTCAAGAAACTTGGCGGAGAAAGAAAAGTGGTCCTTTCCATCATCCTTCTAATGTAGAGAAAAAACAACAACAACAACAAAAACTTGTGTTTTGTTTGGAATAGTATTTCAATATCCATACAGTTTTAGATGCATGCAGGATGTGCAGCTATATACCTTAAGCATATAGCTTAAGTTCATCAGTTAAACTGTTTTACAAAGAATAGCTTCGTAAGGTATGTGGTATTTCCATACAGGAAGCTAGTCCAGCAGCAGTTTCCTTTTTGTTCCATGCTGGTGCAAAGGAATCTTTTCTTAAAACAGCTTCCTTTTTTATCATGTTACCTGAATATTGGTTTTTTTTTGTGAAGATGGTAAGCCTATGCTACGTCAGGGCGACACAGGAGACTGGATTGGCACGTTTCTAGGTCATAAAGGTGCTGTTTGGGGTGCTACTTTGAACAAGGATGCCACAAAAGCAGCTACAGCAGCAGCAGATTTTACAGCGTAAGTGATTAACTGCTTTGAGGTGTGTATTTTGATTTTAGTCTATAGCACTTTTTAGTGGCATATAGCTGTAGTAAGTTACTAATTCTTTTTTTATTTTTTAGTAAATTATTAGCTTATTTATGGATGGCTAAATTAAAACCTAGAATTTTAGATTTTTACAAGCAGCTACAGCTAATTCTATCATGCTGAACAACTATGATGGCTTCTTGACAAATATACTTAATTACTGTACTGGTTTGCTAGAATAACATTTCTGTGCAGTTCAAAACTTTAGCACTGTAGTTATACCAGAGTTGGAAAGAGTGATTTTTATTTTGTGTCTGTCAGTTAACCACTTTTTACTACAAGAAAACTTGCAAAAATACTAGTGAATTATTTCTTTTTTTTGCTTCGTTTGAACTGTTTTGCAGCCTATATTAATATATTTGACAAGTTAAATTCAGTTAGTAGAGGTCAGTCTATAAAATCTTGAAGAGAAGAGCTGCCTTTGTTTGTCTTAAAGCTAAAGCCCTAATTATTCTGCATTATTCTGAAAAGGGTGGAGGAAAATGGTGGGATAGTACCAAAAAAAGCTTTAGCAAAAACATAGAAGGTATACTTATTGACTGTATTGTAATTTATTAGAATGTAGTGTTTGTGATAAAAATGTAATGATAGCGTCAGGAAAGATTAGATAGGATAGGGTAGGAAGACAAGGTAATTTGGCTGTCCAGGCTGATTTGTCCTGGTGCTACTGAAATGTAAATGTTTTCTCTTGTCATTTAGCAAAGTGTGGGATGCTGTGTCAGGAGATGAACTAATCACATTGGCTCACAAACACATTGTCAAAAGTGTGGATTTTACACAGGTACGAAAAACCTTTATAGCTTACTCTCCAGAGAGGTAAGCTCTTGGATATGCTTTGGTATTAGCTACTCTTCTTCTTCTTACATGTGTACCTTAACAGCCAAATAATCTAGCATACGTCTTCTAGTTTGTAAGATCAAAGCTTAAATCTAATAAATGTTTTAGAGGCTGTTTGAGAGAAAGAACTGTTATTTTAAGACTCATGGATGAAGGCTGGTATTTCAATTCAAAATAGAGTTGACCCTGTATAACTTCTGTTTCAGGATAGCAATTATCTGTTAACAGGTGGACAAGATAAATTGTTGCGTATCTATGATTTGAGCAAGCCAGAAGCAGGTAAGTCTGCATTTAGAAATGTTTGGTTGTGGGTTTTTTTGTTTGTTTAATTAAATGCAAGTTCTGAAATTCAAATCTACTTTGTTATGAATCACAAAACGCAAAGTTGAGGCTTGTTTTACAAATGTGGTGTCTATAGCAGTTTGCTATACTAAGACAATCTGTATGTTTAAATTTATCCTTTTACAAGTGAAGTAGGGGTTATCTGTAGGCTTCAAGGACAGCATGTTTCAGTTCAACACAGACTTATTGGGAGTAGGTAATGAAAATTAAGCTTTCTGAAAGAGAAAAGTCTCTTATTTAAGTGTTTAAATTCATATTGATACTGAACTATCGAAGACATGTTAAACTGTTGAAGCTTTTTCAGTTTAGACAATCGGATACCCGCTCTGCATTTATCCTGCTCTGGAATAAAATCTGTAAATAAAGTCAGAGGTGTTTGAAGTAGTCTTACAGTTCCTGGTAAATAGAAGTCCACATAGATTACCAGAGTTCCCAAACTGCTGCGTGGTGTCATTTTATGTTCTTACATGTACTAAAATACCTGATTTTATTTTAAGAACCTGATGTTGTCAGTGGGCATACTTCTGGCATTAAAAAGGCTTTATGGAGCAGTGATGACAAACAGATTCTTTCAGCTGATGATAAAACTGTCCGGTAAGAATAAGTAACTTCTAGTTTCTTAAGAACTATAAGAAGCTCACTTATTATTATAATGTCTGTCAGATGATCATTATGTCTTTTTGGTAAAGGATATCAGTAACACAGGTTATTTGATCCTAGGTTGTTACAGTTGCGTGCCTAATGCAGTTCTTTTATGCTGTTGGAGACATAATTACTGTAATAATTCTAATTTGCCCCATAAACATGTCCTCCCTGATAGGAAGAGGTGGTCTTTGACAACTGAATAGTAGAGTGAATTTATCTTTCATAGTTCTAGAGAAGATAAATTTCTAGATGAGGTCTTGTGAATACACATGTTGAGGTATTGCTGCTTTGTCTTCCACAATCAAGCCTTGAAAGATGCATAAGATGTAACTAGCAAGGGGCTGGGATAAAAGACTGGCAGCCTATCTGGAGACAGTGCACTGTCGATAGATGTAACAGTCTTTCTCTGCTGTGCTGATAAGTTGAGAAGGTTTCATCCAGTCGTGGTTAAACGTTTTGTTTCCTTTATGCCCGATTGGTAGATGTGCTGAAACCTAAACAAACCTGGCTGCCGGGATGATGAAATGACAAAGACCCTTCCTCAAACTATGTTGTCTAGAAAAGATGGGACGTGCGCCTTGCTGCTTCCTCAGCTTTCTGGTTGATACAACCAGTGTCATCTCATGCCTCGTCATTCTTGTGTTTATGGCATAGAGAAATAGAGTAGCTTTCTGTGTTATGGAAGGAAGCTGGGGGGGCGGGGGGTGTGGGGAGAAGGGTGAAGTCACAGATGCAATCTCGTTGTAGTCTCCTTTTTGGCTCCAGTTCTTTTCAGTTTTCTCATGTTCGAGATAGGCAAGAGTCTGGTCTTTTTTTTTCCCCTCTCTGTTTTAGAAACAGAAATGCAGCAGTCAGTTTGTAAAGTTTCTTATTTGTCACAATTTAATTTGATTTCTGTTTAGATGACTCTAGCACGCCTAGCTAAAATGCTAGATTATATTAAATGAGTCTGTTCTTTGTGTAATTGGTACTAGTACCTCTGTTTTGAGTTTAAAAAGGCAGAATGGCATCTTCAAGCCTTGCTTCTAGAAAGCTGTATTTTTTGGGAGATGTATAACAAGGTTTTTATCTCTTAAGAGAGCCCTGCAGTAGTTAAGTGGTATGTGTACCATTTAATGTGGTTGCATTAAGTTTCAAAAGTAGTAGTACTTTAATGTAACCATGCCTTAATTCTCACCTAGGTAAAACTAGGCAAAGCAAACATAAGAATGCTACTGAAAATCCAAAGTGCCTGTGGAATCAAACCATGTTCTTTATTAGGTGGCTTTTTTAAACCACAGCTTGCCATGGATGGGGGGGTAAAAACTGTTTGATTTGCTGAAGTAATCTGGGAGTCTATCTTCTCTTTTTGTTTCCTATTAAGCCTCTGGGACCGGAGTACCATGACTGAAGTGAAGGCACTAAATGTTGCAATGTCAGTGAGCAGCATGGAGTATGTTCCAGAAGGACAGATACTTGTGATAACCTATGGGAAGACTATTGCTTTTCATAGTGCAGAAACGTGAGTCCAAAACACAGATTTTTTTCACAGGTTTAGTAATGGGTTTGACGGTGGGTAAAACTGACAGCACAAAGCCAAAATACCAAACTGTCAGAACTGATATGAGTGGACATCTTTGCGTGCCATCTTGTCAGAGGCAGTGTGAAACAACTATCCTTTTCTAAAATAGTGGTCCCTAACTGCCTGTAACATGCTAGACTGTAAAGGTTTGATGCCATTTTCATAGTTCAAACTATCTGTAAGTGTCATGAAATAAGAGTTTCATCCAGGGTTCAATTTGGTGCTTTTCAGAGAACTAAGAACTAGTTGTTTATACAACCTCTATGATGTCTTAAGAAAGCAAATTACACTATGAAGCATATTCCAGAAGGTAATTCTGAATCTGTGAGCCTTTTGTTTTGCTTCTTCTGAACTAGTTGTTTCTAAACTTGATGAGCTCGATTTGCAGGTATTAAAACTCATTTGGGAAACTATGTGTGGGTGTCTTCAGTTTTTCTTAAAAGCAGTTGTGATTTGTAGAATCAGTTTTTTTGCTTTCAGGACGTTTTTCTTTTTAAAAAAAAAAAAACAACTTTAACTTTTCTCCCTCAGTCTAGAGCAGATTAAATCATTTGAAGCACCTGCTACAATCAATTCTGCATCACTTCACCCTGAGAAAGAATGTTTGGTTGCAGGTGGTGAAGATTTTAAACTCTATAAATATGACTATAACACAGGAGAAGAATTAGGTATGTTTGGCTTCTATAATAAAAAATGAGTTCTGATGTAAGTATTAGGCTAATGACATAATGATACAGGCTAATAAATGACAGTGCTCAAATCACGTCTTAGCATTGCATGCTGTGCAAGACAATGAAAAGGTATGTAGTCAGTTAAGAGGTTTTTTTCTCAGTACATCTAATGTTATTCTTCTAGATCTCATGAAAGCCTCCATTAAACAGCTCTTTGTACCTATTCTAAAAAAAAAAGTTGAGTCATTGCATACTGTTGAAATAGTAAGCTATATGTTAACTTAGATGTCATACTATGGCATTCATTATGTCTAATGAGTCACAGCTACTTGGTTGTATGAAAAATGTGGTACGTTTGTGTTCTTGTTAATGTTGGCCAAATACAATTTGTTTTAAAGTGTATTTTTTAGTTTTTCTGTTGATCCTGTCCCCATATAAAATTAAATGTATGCATGGTAAGTGGTTGAAGGAACAGAGCTGTGTACTGTGGGCTACTGGCTTGCTTTGTAGTTTTGCCTAGAATAATTAAGCACATGTTTTCTTGCGTTTTTAATAAAACATTAATATCTAAATTAGTGATCACTGGGCTACCAATTATTAGAAACTTTGTTTTGCATCAGAAGTAAAATACTGGGAAACTAAATATTTCTTTTCTGATCTGTTTTTGCTAATTAACTTCTGCTGTTGACTGAAATTTGAAATTACTGGTCTTGATTCTCTTACAGAATCTTACAAAGGACACTTTGGTCCAATTCACTGTGTGAGATTTAGCCCTGATGGAGAGTTATATGCCAGTGGCTCAGAGGATGGTACACTAAGACTGTGGCAGACAACAGTAGGGAAAACCTATGGTCTTTGGAAATGTGTAGTTCCTGGTAAGTGTGTATGTTTTTCTGGTAAAACTTAGCTGCTTCATACACAATTCTTAGGTAATACCTAGCAGTAATATCATAAATGGTATACAACATCATCTGAATTTTGTACACTATCTGTACTGTCAGTTCAGAGTCTTTACAGCCACTTGTCTGTTGGTTTTACTTTTTTTTTATTTAAGGTTTAGAAGTTTTACTTTTGTAGCTGTCATTTAAGCAATTAATTTCAAACCTGTAAGCTTGATGAATACAGACCCTTTGTGTCTAAGCAAATGGTCTCATATTTTGATGTTACAGACCAAGAGGTATGAAATACTTTTGTAAATACTTAAGGATAAAAGAATCTCTGGAAGGAAATGTATATAATAGGCTTATTTTATATTGCACTTTGGTTCTCTAGAAAACTGCAAGCAGGTAACAATTCATGGAATTGCTTACCCGGCTCTTCCTCCTCAATACTAAATAAGTGGAAAATTTTTATTTTTTTATTTGGGTGGGTCAGGGGAAGTGAAGGTATTCACTGTCTCTCCTCTCTACAGAAGAGGAGAATGCAGAAGCAGCAAAAGCAAGGACCACCCTCCCAGGAACTGCAGAGGAGGAAATAGGTAATGCACTGAACTGCCAACTTCAACTCAGCTAAGCGTTAAAAGATCAGTCAAGGTGGTAGAGGTCTTTAGTATGGGAGAGTTAGTTTTCTCCAAGTACCTTCCGGCATTTTTCACTCCTTTCAAAAGATCTTTGACTGCATTTTCATGAAAATGACTATAATAAGTGTCATGCTGGTGACTAGAGCTGTGTGATTCTGCAGACCGAACAGATGTGGTAGAATAACTTAATCAGGTTAAATGGGAAAGCAAACTGAACTGGTCTTTAAAACAGGCACTGCAACATTTCTTTGGTTTATATATGCAAGGTGAAATTAAGTAATATACTCTCTATTTAATTGCAGAAGATGTTGCCTCTGAAAACTCAGATACAGTGTACAGCTCAACTCCTGAAGTTAAGGCATGATTATCTCAACTGTTATGCAACATATATGGACATACAAGACTAAATCAAATGAGCAGTGATAAACAGCAGCCTTCCAGAGTGCGCTCTCTACATAAGGCAAAGATGGGCAGTAATTGATGAGAATGCGGTGGAAGTGGCTAGGTGTTGTCTGTAAGAGAACTGAGTATCCAAAAAGAGAAGACAAGTAGTAGAGTTTTGCTGTCTTTTTAGCATAACTGCCTGCTGTCTTTTGAAAGAAGTGTGCAACCCAAGATCCAGTCTCTCCAATTTCAATTAGACTCATTGTAGTGTGTTTTCTTTATTATGGAGAAGAAATATAATGGCTTTTACCCTTTTTTTTCCTTGCAAATTGGAAGATTTGGCTTTAGTTGAAGAGAAGGGATTATGTACTAAAAGTATTTGGTTGGGTTTTTGTTTCTTTGTACACTGCTTCTGAACGTTTAACTGTTTTCAGTTGTCTAAATAAAATGCCTCTCAAAACTCCTATCTTACTGTTTAGCATTGGGTTCATGGAATAGAAGAGCAGCCAAGTTAATTGTGTAATCCTTTCTAGTATCTGTTTTTGTACTATACAGAGGGAAAGCAATAAGAATGTTTTAGTGTTTGGTACAGAAGGTGGCAAGTTCTTGATGTGTAAGCCTTGTGTCATTTTATTCTTTAAAGTTTGAATGTAAAAGTGAGTCTCTAAAAACAAAAGCATTGAAAACTCCTAAACTAAATGTACTGCCTGAAATATTTGGTTGTACATGAAAATCTCAGAGGTTGGCTATGAATCTGTATAAAGCTTGGGTTTAGTCATCTAGACTGGATAAAAAAAAAGCTACTCTCTCCAGGTCAAAAATCGTATTTTCTTCATTAAAGAAAATATTGCCATTCTTCCCCTTGTCACTGCCTTTAATGTTACACTGAAAGGTTTACATAATGTGCTGTGTGTGGAAAGGAGAAACGTATAGATACATAGCTTCTTGTTTTTTCATATTCAGACTTGTCCTTACTATTCTTATGGAATTTTGCCCCAAGGAGTACAGTAATGCTAGAAAAAATGTTTAAAAGAAAAACTGAAGCTTAACATCTGAAAACGTGGCTGTAAATTGAAACACAGGTTATTTTATTTAAACATAAGAAAATACTCTTTCGGTGTAAGGACAGTCAACCACTGGAACAGGGTGCCTGGAAAGGCTGTAGAGGCTCCATTCTTGAAGACATTCAAAACTCAACTGGACATGGCCCTAGGGAAACCTGCTGAAGCTGAGCCTGCTCGAGCACGGGCTGTGGATTCAGGCAATCTCCAGAGGTCCCTTCCAGTCTTGAATATACTGGGGGGTGGGGGTGTTAATAGAGAGGAAAACAATGATAAAATGAATCTTGGCTTCTTAGTATATAGTGGTATAATTAAAGATGTGTTAGTTCAGTCACTCAACTCCATAATTAATTTTGAAATATTCAAATTTTATCCTAAAAATGAGCACCCCTCTGATTTACAGCTAATAGTTGGTTTCAGTCATCTCTAATTCTGTTAAGGCTTACGAGGATTCCAAATCTCGTACTTCAACCTAGAAGCTTACTTTACCAGTTGAAGGGGGATGTATTTAAAACAAGGAGCTCCCCCTCCCAGCCATGGTGAAACTTCTTACAGAGAGTGCTGTATTTCAAATAGGCTGTTCATAAAGAACTCTGGGATAGCGTTCTCAAATTTAAGAGCTGTGGCCCTTCACTGCTTTACAAGGTGCTGTTGTGAGCTTGTGGTTTCTTTGCTAACAGTAAATGAGTAGGGCTACAGTTGCAAGATGTCTCACTTGAATGTTAATGTTCATAATGTTTTATACTTTTTTCCTGCGTTTGCATTATTGAAACTAGAAAAAAAAAGAAAAAATAAAGCCCACGAAATTGTCAATGGCTTTGTTACTAGATTTTCATTTTGCAGGTGTTAATAGAAAGCTTTACAAAGTTGGTAAGTTTATGTAGAGCTTATTCTGTAAATGTTACAGGAGCTTGAAGAGCCCTTTGAACTCGCAGGAAATTGGAAGCTGGCTGGGCTCGTTATCGTCAAGGCTGCCAGTTCGGTATTTGAATAGTACCAAGCAAAGGAACAGCGTATCCCGGTAACCGCCGTCACAAAAGGGCGGTAGTCCCTCCCCGTGAAGGCTGGGAACCTTGCTTGGGAACGGGTGGGAGCGCTGTGCCCAAGTATCGGGGGCAGCGTGGCGGCATCTGCCTGCACCTCTCAACAGCACCAAGCCGGTGGGGGGTGGGGGGAGCGCCTGGCTTCGGTGTTTCCGCCCTCTACGCCTTCGCTTTTCGCCTTCTCGGTGTGCCGGCGCCCGGCGGCTCCCCGGGATCGCTGCCTCCCTGGGGCCGGGTACAGCGCGGGCCGTGGGCCGCCGGGCGGGGTCGAGCGCAGGCGCCTGCCCGGTGTCTCCGCCGCTTCCTGCCGGCGCGGGGCGGGACCGGCGAGGCCTCAGTCTCCCCACCCCGCTCGGGTCCGCCGGGGGGGTGGAGAGCCGCCGTTAGTGCGGGCCATGGCGGCCCGAAACCCGGGCACCGAGCTGGGTAAGGGTCGGCGGCCTGCGGGGAGGGCCGGGGCCGGGGAGCGCTTACGTGAGGGGTCCCGGGCTGGCAGACCGGGGCTCAGGCAGGGCCCTTTGCTCTGTAAAAGGGCTGGAAAGCCCCGGCGGGAGCCTCCACGCGAGGCTTCAGGTTGCTGCGCACTCCGTGGGCCTGGCGGTGTGCCGTGGGGCTGGCTCCAGCCCCGTATCTGTCTGTCCGTGGCTCACCCGGCTCGTAGCTGTTTTGGTCAGTGCTTGGGTTCGCGAGAAGTGCGGCCCGACTGTGCAGTGCGAGTGGAGCAGGCGGGCGGGCGGG
Organism: Chauna torquata; assembly: GCA_013399475.1. Taxonomy (NCBI): domain Eukaryota; kingdom Metazoa; phylum Chordata; class Aves; order Anseriformes; family Anhimidae; genus Chauna; species Chauna torquata. The sequence continues at coordinate 174,970 of VXAL01000994.1, read as the reverse complement.
CCGGAGCAGCGTGAAGCAACTGGGCTTTAAACCTGGTTCCAGTCAGGCTTTCTGAGTGCGTTTGGTCAGTTCCCGGTATTTAAACTGTACGAGTGAGGTTTCTGCAAAATCCTGGGAGCGTTGTTGGTTTTCTTAAAAGCCAAAATATAAGCAGACTTCCGATTCCTTTAGACCCTTTACAGCAGATGTGCGATGTACTTTTCAGACTGTCTCTTCGGCCAGGGGGCTGGAAGGAGGCTCGCTTTCCTCTCGATGCTCTTGGCTGAATGGAGGTGGAGATCGTGCTCATGCAGCACTCTGACTCGAGAGGCTCGGAGCAGAGCCCACGGGACGGGCGCTGTAGCTGTGCCACGCAGTCGTGTCGGGTGCCCTCCCGTGCACCTTCCAGGTTCTGACTGAGTGAAACTTTTTTGGTTGTGTTTCCTTGTCTCTTCTTCTCCCCCAGGAGGTTCAAAACACTTTTTATTAATTCAGCTTTTATTTTATACCCAGGACTTCGCCTTTCCTTATTTGTTACTTGCCCTCTGAAGACTGATCAGGCTTTTCCTGATGTTTGCAGGTGATCTTCAGGCCAGAAAGGTGGCTGTGCCCCAGATAAGGTGGAGATCTGCCAAGAAAGTCTTTCTTTGCCATTCCCTGGTTGGAACTTGTATTCTGCTAACTGCTAATTTCTCTAAGGGAGAAATGGCTATGGGTTTCTGACCTCTTGACACAGCCAAACGTGACTGTAGTGCTGGAGTGAATTAAGGTGACTAGCCCCTTTATGGTCCGCCTGGAGGGGTATAATAACTAGGTCAATAGGAGTAGGCATAAATAAAGTGGAGGAGATACAGGAGTGGTGTTGTGGAAAAGGGGAAGCAAAGGAACAGGGAGACCTCAGTCAGCGTGAGCAGAGTTCAGGAGGCCATGCAGCACACAGTCACGTGCTTGTACTCCTCTCTCTAGCACAGGGCAGGCATTTTTACAGTTAATATGCAGTTTAAATGATCAGCCTGTGGACAACTTGAAGTTAACTCTGTTTTCATTCCCTGTGATGACTGACGTGTAGCTCCTAGAAGTGAGCTGTCGCATTGCTGTCTGATGTGCTTATCCTTGGGCTGCTTGCAGAAGCAGGTGAGTTTCAACTATAACTATCTGAACAGCATCTTTTTTGCTGACGCAAATGTGTTAATAATGCGGTGGCAAAACCATCTGTTGGAAAAAAGCTCACAATTTTGCACATGCTCTCGAGCTATTATAAACTAGGCACGTATTATACTTCTTTTTACTGTAAATTTAATCTTACAATTAATTACCTGCATGTGCAGGAGCTCCAGAAACTTGAATCTGATGTTGGTTCAGTTTTATCAAACAGCTATCCTCTGACAGATAGGAGTACTCATAAGGAAGGCAATGCTACCAAGTATAAAATCATTGGTAGAGACAGGTGACTTATTAACATCTGGCTGGATCTTGCTGTACAAGTGTAGTGAAGGCAAAAGAAAAAGTACTCAATGTGCAACTGACCAGCAAGACATAGTCTTTGGTTTTTTGCACCCGCTAAAACAATCTTGGAGTACTTTCCAAATATTTTCTGTAACACTTTGTCTTCCGTGACTAGCCTCCCCTGCCTGAGAGGTGGGGTTAATTTGTGTGCAAGATTGTTAATGGAGAATGCAGTGGGCTGGATGTCTTCAGGGCTGCACCAAAGTTACTTATCCGCAGGTACTTGTTGTCATCCCCTCCCAGTGATCTTTGTTTAAATCAGCTGCAGCCAAAATGATCTGGGTTGGAAGTGCAGGGCAGGTGTAGCAGGGGAACTGTGTGACTGTGACTGCATCTGTATTAAGCTGTGGTGTACCCTGCAGTAGCTGTTTCTAACTGCTTGCTGGCATATGCTGGCTGCTTTAATGGAGAAAATCTTCCTGCAGTTCAGTCTCCAAGTAATTACACATCTGAAATACTTTAAGTGCTATATCTTAAGTAAGTTGCTGTATCTTATTTTAAGTGCTGTACCTTAGCAGGTAACAGTAGTCAAAACAGGTATGTGAAACACTTGCCTTTATCTTTCATGGTTGCTAGCTACACACACTGCTTCTGTGACTTACATATTTTAGCTTTTGAAGGTTTTACCTGCTTGTGCCGGAAGCTTTAACAGTAATTGAATGATTTGCTCCATATCTCACAGAGCTTTCTGTACCATTATAAATGTTTTCTAACAGGGACACCTAGTGGTGAAATATATTTTACTTAAAAATACTTTATTTCATTTGAATCCTTTTCTGTGTGTTCATTATCTCGTTGTTTGATACTTAATGTTATTATGAAGTATATTTCTGATGCCACCATTAGAGAGCATCTATTTATTCATGAATGACAAACTAAACTGTTCTTGAGTCATATAATGATTCATATAAGCATATAATGCTTCCCCATGTGATTTTTTTTTTTCCAATAAAATAAATACATTTTTGTAAAAGCCCTTAATTCATCCTTTCTTTCTTTCTTTGTATTGCTATTCCTCGGTAGAAGAACTAGGAGTTTACCTGGAATAAAGAACAGGTACATCTAAAGCAGATAAAGACACTGATTTGTATGAACAAGTCAGAGGGTCACTAATCTAATATACTGGCAATTCTGATATATTTTCAATGAGAGAATCATATAAAGAAGATGGATAAGGAATTTTACAAGTTTGTCATTCCACAGGGACTGTCTGTGGAAGCATTCTTGTATACTCAGGTACATTGTGATGACTACAAGGGCTGAAAGGAGTTTGCTCTCCTGTTCTGTTCTTAAGGACACTTGAGTACAGTGGACCAGGTGCTTTGTGCTGTATCACTTTTCAGAAAAGCATGAGACGCAACTTTTTAATGCCGCTTCACAACAAGATAGCGAAACACATAAATAAGCATCTGCTTTGTAGTATAAGCTGAGTAGCATACTCCTTTAGTTTAAGTGCAGGCATGCAGATATATGCCACATGCAGATGTAATTTTGATTCAACAGCTTCAGAAGTCGTGGAGAAAGATGAACAGACATTCAGTAACCTTGGGTAGAGGCAGAAAATGGCAACTAGGATGTTTAAAGCCCAGCAGATAACACAGCTTGTGCAGCCTGAACTTGTGCCTGGATACAAATCTTTCTTCAGGCAGCCCAGCAGGGAAATTGAATGGGGGAATGGCCTGAACAATAACCCAAGGTTATGTGGCAGATCAACTGCAGAGTTGATTGCCAGTTGATAAAATTATAACTTTATAAATTATTGTATTATCAAGGGTAAATCATGCTTGACCAATCTAATTGCCTTCTATAGTAAAATGACTGGATACGTTGACAAGGGGAGAGCAGTGGATGTCATTTATTTCAACTTTAGCAAGGCTTTTGATGCTGTCTCTTGCTATATTATTGTATCCAAGCTGGGACATTTGGATAGGTAGATACCTAAATGGGTAAAAACCTGGTTGGATTGGTTCAGCTGAGAAGATAATGGTTGATTCGTCATACTCTACTTTGAAGCTGGTACTAGGTAGAGTAATACAGGGGTCTTGCCTGGGACCCATCCTGTTTAACTTTTTTTCAGTGACCTGGAGGAGGCAAGAGATTTGTTGCTCTTATAGTTTGTAGATGACACTAAATTAGCTGGATCATTCAGAGGGAACCAAACAGGCTGGGGAAACAGGCCATCAGGAACTCCATGAAATTCAGCAGGGCCGAACGCGGAGCCCTGCCCTGGGAAGCAGGAGCCCCTGCCAGCACACGGGCTGGGGAGCAGCTCTGCGCGGCGGCCCCGGGGCCCTGGTGGGCAGCCAGCTGAGCCCGAGCAGCAGTGCCCTGGCAGCAGAGATGGTCAACAGCGTCCTGGCTGCATCAACGGGGGCACGGCTGGTAGCTTGAGGGAAGCAAGGGATCGTAGCCTCTGCTCAGCTCTTGCTAGGCCATATCTGGAAGACGGTGCCTGGTTTTTTATCCACCCCCCCAACTGAACGAAGTTGATCAACTGTCACGATTTCAGCAGAGGGCCACTGGGATGGTCAAGAATGGAGCAGCTTCCCTCTGAGGAGAGGCTGAGGGAGCTGGCCTGCAGAGGAGATGGCTTCAGGGGTACTAACAGCAGCGATGCTGTTGCATGATGAGATGAAACGAGACAACAGACTTGTCTTGAGACAAAGAAGTTCCGACTGGATATGAAGAAAAACTTCATGCAGGACAACCAGGCGGTGGGGCAGGTTGCCTAGAGAGGCTATGCAGTCTCCATCCTTGGGGGCTCTGAAGATCCACCTGGGTGAAGCCCTGAGGAGCCTGGTCTGAGCTCAGATCTGGCCCTGCTTTGAGCAGGAGATTGGATGAGACTGTCAGAGACCACCCAACCAAAGTGTCCCCTGATTATATGGTTGGTTTTTTTTTAGTATGTGTGTGTGTGTGTATATGTATATGTTCTGAGTAATGAATAATTAATCGCAGTTGTTTTGCAAAGTATGTTCTTGGACTCTTTTAAAAATAAAAATAAAATTCCATCCATGTTGCTCAGCCCCTCTTGTTGAAGGGCAAGAAATACATTCATTATGTTTAAATTGATATTTTTAATTATGGTTGATATTTCTGAGCCATTTACATACGAGAGCTAGCCTGTTGGTAAGTGGCATTTAGATAATGAAGTGTTGAATCACTTTTCAAGACAGCATAATTCTAATATATTAATAGCTGTTTTTAGCCTGTACAGTGGCTCTGTTCCTTCACTGTTTCTTCTAACACCTTTTGAATCTGCTGGATAACTTTAATTAAATTTGAAAGAAGTATAGATGTCTCAGAAATAACTACATCAGTGGGCAGAATGACCACGCTGGTCCCTCTGTTGAGGGAAAGGCAGCACAGCTCATCAATTACATGGCTCCTCATTACACCTTTTTGCCTTTATCCAGGTAAAAATGTCCAGTCTTACTCCATGGTCATAAGGACCATAACAGGACAGCTGGGCTGCTGGGATAAGGAGATGTCTCTGTAGCAAGGGAAGAAGCGGAGGGCTCAGATCTGTAGGAAACCAAGCTCTTGTTCTACAGCTCATGGAACAGCCAGCTTTCTGAGAAAAGGCTTGTCAGTGGTTTTCAAAGTGCTTTGGAGCATACTGTGAGCCATTTCATGTGATCCATAGTCAACATTATGTGATCTTACCAATGTCACAAAGCAGTAGTTATTATTAGTTATTATTACTTATTCCTAGTTCAGGGCTCATGCCTTGGTGTCCTCCTTCATGTACCTGAATGCTGATGACTTGCAGACTGAACTTCTGTCATATAAGAAGGACCCATCTGAAAATAAAATAGGTCGATGGCAAGAGTCACTGTGGGAAAATAATTACAGCTTCTGTGTCAGAGGAACTGAATAGCCCACAAGTCACTAAACAGCTTACTTGGTAACATAACTTTAACAAGACCTGATCTTGAAGTCTTTTCTCTCTCTCTTTGGTGTTTTTGCTCAGCTGTGCATGGCTGGAGGGATTCAGCCTGTGTTCAACTGAATACCTCATTTCTCCACTAAAGGTTTGAGTGGGACACAGTTTCATATTAGCTTCTCCAGAAATAATAGCTCTCATCACTCCCCTTACCCCTTTTATCATGTGTTCATGGTAAGAGCAGGAGCACACATGCTGTTTCTGGCACAGAAGAGAAAATAAACAGTTGGGGGGGGCAGCTTCTTTTGGGGACGGTGCTGCTTTGAAATGCTGGTGAAACTAAAGCCTCAGGCATTCTTTAGCTTTCTGTTTTGCCATCTGAAGGGTAACATCTACACATTTTCTAAAGCTTCTGAAAAGCTTAGTTTTTTTTATGAGGAATGTGTTAGGTATCTTAGGTATTTATGTAATTATACTAATGAAGTGGTTTTATTTATTGTTTTATGAGGAAATGCTTGTTATTTTTGGATTCATGTTCCTCAAAGGGAGGAGATGAATTTCCTGTTAAGATGTTGAATATGATTTTTTCAAATGTCTTCAGAGGAAAAAGTAAACTTGAAGAGTGATTACAGAATATTGGCTAATTAGCTATAGTGTAACTGATTTAATTACTTTTATCCCTGAAGCCACGTGACTGTGCAGATGACTAGCAGATGACTTATTTAAAAAAAAAAAAAGATGTGTTCACACTGCAAGGTTAATGAGCCTAATTAAATATAGTTTTACTTAGCCAGATACTAAATCATAAATCTTGGGTGAGGGGAGGAGGGGCAGAATCCAAAGGCGGTCAGTTCTATTTCAAGTAATGGTTTTATTCTGATTTTTTAATGGGGAAAAAAATTGATTTGTCTGAATAGAGACACATTTAAAGATCTGTTGAGACCTCGCATGGCAAACTTTGAAAGTGTATTTAGAGACAATTACACTGAGACATACTTGTTTTCACTTGCCCGCTACTTTAATTAATGGAGAAGTGGGCTTGAATAAAAGATGTGTGTCAGACAGAAGTCTCCATCTGCTGCTGCATATTACCAGAACCTTTGTCCTTCTTTGCTATGCATTCTCTTTATTACACCATTTTTATTTCTCTTTGGAAGTTCCATAATGTTTCGCATGGAGTTCTGATACTCTTTTTTTTAAGCTGCCTGACTGTGCTGTGCACAGTGGTTCAATATCCCACGTTCAAAACAGGCTTGGAGATCCAAATTTTGTGGTCTTTCAAGCAAACTTAAATCTCAGGGACAAAAATTAGATTGGGTTGCCGTGGGTCAGCTACCTTCATGACTAGTCTTGAGATATTAAAAACAGAAGGTAAAATGTGTTGCACAGTGAGGAGAAGGGTTTGAGCCAATGCCTTTCATTGGATTTGCAAAGAACCAAGAGTGTGTAATCAGCTATTGCTGATGAGCTGACATATGGTGACTTTCTCATGTGAATTAACCACTCTGAGGAGACCAGGTAAAAATAAATTTAACATATGGGGCCTTTTGGTTCTGAACAAAATTTTTTAAATGGACCATAAGAATAAGTATGTGATCTTTCAGGTTACTCATTCCTTTAAAAGCAGCAATGAGTGAATATGAGTTAGCAAAAGTAGTACCTTATTTCGCTTCCACTATTCTTCTCCCTTTTTTCTCCCATTGATTGTGAATTTCTTAAACGTTACTTCTCTCCCAGCCACACAAAGAGCATTACCCTTGATTATTTCTTGTAACCTAATCTAATGAGTAGTGCTCCGTTTCTTGAACAGATTACTCAAACCTTCCTAGAAGCTGTAGCCAAAAGTCAGGTAGGGCCAGATATAATAACAGTATATCTCTGGCAAAGTCCAGCACTAGATGTATCACATTAAATCCTCTCCAAATAATAAGTAATGAAGGGTTAACCTACCCATGGGGGCAGTTTCTGTTCTTCTACTTAAATTCAGGTTTATGCCCCATAACCAAGAGGATGAAGATTTTCCATATCTAACAAAGTGGATGCTGTCTTCATGTTCTTCCAAACTCTTCTGTAGAAAGCAGTTTTTATAGATTAATTAAGTCCAATTTCTTGGTTGTCTTCCATACTGTAGAAAAAATAGGTTAGAGTAACTGAAGCTTCTGGATCCTTATTAGAGAGCTAGAAGCTGAGTTCCTCATCTAAACTGGCTTCTTTGATTTTATCACATTTTCCAAAGGAGCTGAAAAATCACCATATACCCAGTAGAGTTCAAAAGTTATCATGATGAATTGGATTATGATTAAATGATTCCACCTTAACACTTAGCACACAGTAGGAGAATCACTATACAGAGTTTGTGTTTCATTTATTTATCTATTTATTTATTTATATTTTCCTCCCCAGTGGACTTTGGCAAATATTGCCCATAGTGGCCCCATGGGAAGAGAAGAAATTGCAGAAGATGTAGCTCATATTTCAGCTGTTTGTATGGTTTGCATTTGTTGAAATTCAAAAAGACAGAAAGATTAGCCATAGGTATTGTAGCAATAGCTTTTCTCAGCTGCTTTCTGCATGTCAGATGAGCTTCTTGCTTTTGAGACAATTAATAAGCCTTTGGCTTTGCAAGTGGAGAGAGTTAATGAGGGTTTGTTGTTAGAGTGGTTTGCAACTTTGCCAGCTCCTCCTTTTCTTTTTCACCGTACAGCGAGACTGATGCTAGAAATGGTAAAAGTCCTTATGATTCCTCTGGAATTCCTTTTTTTTTTACTTTTTCTGTTTTGGCCAACATTTTGAGCCTGCAGATACTGCTTGCATTATTACTTGTATGTGGTAATAGGAAAGTGGTCACAAGGTTGCACTTGCTTGCAGAACAAGACTTAGTTTAGCTGTGTTTCATGCCTTTGTCCTGCATTTCCACTGAGTCATCTCTACCCTAAATTGGGTTCTCCAGATTTTTCTGTAAGTCTCATTAGGAAAACAAGCTTGTATTTATACATACTCTAGCTGGTGTATTAGTCCTGCACTTTTATGTGTTCTTAAAACTAGAAAGTAGGAAGAAAAAAACTGGGGACAAGATTTCTTTATGAAATTAGTGATTTTTACTATCCTTTTTTTTTTTATGTAAGCTTAATACAGGATGAAAGAATACTCACAGAGATGAGAAACTCTTAATAAATTAAATCACCCAGAATTATTATCTCTTTATATCTGAACCGGTGTCCGTATACAGTCCTTAACTGACGATGGTAATTGATGATTGCTGCTGATGGTGGTGATTTGTTGATGATTGGTGGTTGACGATTTTTAATATCGTCTTCAGAGTATTTTTATGGATTGGTTATATGATTAATATTTAGAAGAATTATTTATGTTTTGGGATATGAGAGATTTAAAAGATATTCTATTTTCTTTTATCTGTGTACTTCTGTGAGCAGGAGGGTATGAGTTTGTTTATTAACATTCAAATTTACGCCTCTAGTTTATCATACTAAGCAGAAATTTCAAGATGCAAGGGCCTGAACTGTCAATTCTCCATTATCATTCAGTTACCGTTCATTAAGAGTTGGCCATTTTTTGGTGCTTCTATTTTTGGACAGGTTCATTATTTTTGTAAATGTTGAGTATCCACTTTTCTTTGAGTATTGTTTATGGATACTGAAACTTATTGAAATTGTGAGCCAGACTCTGCAGTGGGCATCTGAAAAAAATTTATAGATGGAAGATGTTTCCCCAAGTCCCCCGGGATGCTTGGAAGGTGAGCACTTCTAAGCTAGGCATACATCTCAGCAGCTTCCAGGCAGATATGCTGCCCAGGAATTTAGTGCTTGTGGAGACTTGCAGCTAGTGAGGTCCAAGTAGCAAATTCAGTAAAAGTAGCTCTAGACAAAAACAACCTAAATGCATTATTACGCAGAGGTCTGTCCATGTGGGATAGAGTTCCTGTAATCAAAGGTCCACGTATACACACACACAAAATGCCATTGCATCCTGGTTGCAAGCAGACTAGCAAAGGACTGAATAAATGTTACCTTGCTCTGGAATCAAGAAGTAAATCAGCAAGCAATTGTAGAAGGCCGTTTGGTGTGTTTTTGTCTACTACATGTGTAATGAACTTCATAGTTCAGGACTGGAAACATAACATCTCTCGCCATCGTTGTTAATTAAGTTTTAACGGCAAACAAAACATGCTATGTGAAACATCCAGTTCACAGATCATCCCCCAGTGGAAGTTAATGGTAGTATGATGTTTTGGACTGGTGAGAAGTACACAAGCCCTTAAAAGGATATGAAAGCACAACATGCTTTTCAGGGGACCCAAACGAAGCTACAGCTTTCTTCCGATGTCCCACATAGTACATTAAAAGAACACAGAAATAGATGAGAGACTTCTCTTTTTTCCTCCCACCCCAGAACTTGGCTGGATCTCAAAAGTGTATGTGAATCAACCTGCAGTTGTAAGGCATGCAGAACAAATTCAGAAATGGAGAACTGTGAAAGGTAATTGGCAGGTAAGTGCTCTTTTTATGCATTCTGTTCCTGTATTTTTAAAGCAGTCACTCTCCCTCTCTAGCCTGCAATATTGAATTTTGCTCAAGATGCATGGAAACTTAAAAGATGTGCTTGTCCATGTCTTATTTTAATAATTTGTATTTGATGATGATGGGATGGAATAAGGTGATGCGTTTATCCAGACAAGTTAAAAACCTTATAACTTACGAGTGGCAAAACTGCAAATGAATTTCAGTCATCTTTATTCATGAGTGGATTCAATTGTATGTTACTATCCCACCCCATTTATTCTGTTTCCCAGACAGACTTCTCTGCACACGGCCTTCTTATTTTTTAATTTTAAAGTTGTAAGATATGGTCATGGTCCCTGTCAAGTTTGACTTGCGTGGATGATTGTTGTTTACTTAAACATGCCCAACATGTGTGATTTCTTTGCTTAACTNGGGGGGGGAGACAGAGAGAGAAAGAAAATAAAATAAGAGGCCACTTACGTTAAGGGGACTGACTTCTCAACTGCTGAGATACTGTAAACAGTTATTGTCCATCTTAGTATAAAATAGATTCACACACATAAGCCATGGGTAAAGTCAGTGGTGCCAATTAACTTTTCTTCAAGGCTGTCTTATATTCATTGAACACACGTTTAGAGTGGCTTGACTGTTACCGTCAACCTCTGCTGCCCTCCTGGCAGAAATGACAGATACGGACCCGGTGTGCATTTTGGCTTCTCTGATTTGTAGATGGGAATCGAAACGCAAAGCCGCCAGGTCAGCAAGGTAAGCGAATGCTGCCAAGCAGAGCAAGTAAGGCATGACCGTGTGCTGGGTTCTGCCAGTCAGCTACAGCTACGGCAGGCAGAGCTGGATGCAGGAGTGCTGTGAGCACTTTGACAGCGTTCAGCCAAGGACAGGGTCTGAGATATGCTGTGGAGTAGACCCAGAGCTCCCAGCGAGCTCTCAGCTGTGGGGTTGTAACTGGTGTCCAAAGGACAAGTTGATTCCAGGTTCACCAAGCAACTGTGCTGCAAGCAAAAGTGTCATTCCTCCCCTCTGCACACTGAACAAATTTCTTACTTGCAACAGGGACTGATAAACTGGGAGCAGGAGGAAGGAGGCAATGAAGGAGCAATCTTAATAATGCCACAAAAGAACAAAGCAAGAATCAATTAATTCTTCAAAAAAATCTTCAAAATAGTTGACATTCTAAGCTTAGTGTGACAGGCAGCCATTCTGGCATGGCTAAAGCTACATTCATGATGAGCACAAATCTTGTGGACCACCGTTCAATGATAATTTGATGGAACTGTGTAAGATCCTACTGGAAAGTGCTAGAAAACAACTTCCTGCCTGTTGGATGAGCCTGGAAGTCTGTGCTTTGAACATTATGATTAAATAAAAAATGGACGTAAACTGAGAAAAATTAGAGACTAGCTCAGCATTTCCCAAGAGTTTCTTACGTACAAAAGATAAATGATACCAAACTTAGCAATCCAGTGGATGTGGGTTGAGGCTTAATACTGTCAGTGAGAAGATCCTGAAGGTATTCCGTAACCTTGGCTATCTTCAGATACTGCATTTTAAAATGCACATTTTAAAACCCCTTAAAAATGAAGTTTGTACCAGTTCTTGGAACTCCCTTGCTACATCCATATTGATGACTTTATGATTCATGTCATAAAAGATGAGACAAAAATTCCCTTGAATGAAGGATAAAAAAAATCCAGGTAAGAGAGACTTAAAATCATTTAAACTGAAAAACATTTCTGAAGTATTATAGAGTGAGTGTAGAAATCAGTTAGACACAAGCAGTCAAGCTTAGACCAACAGAGGCCAGTAACAGTTCATTACTCAGTTCAGTAGCCCCAAAGCAGTTTTTGGCGTAATATTTACTACAAGTTCAGAAAGGAGACTCCCACTAGCAAAGCAGGGAATGTTTGTAGGCTGGCCTGCCTCTTCAGATTTGCAGAGTAATACCTCCACGCAGAAGCAAGAAGTTTTTCTGCATATATTGACAAATCATGCCATAAAGCAGAATGGTCTGGGAGGGATTGCCCATGAAGCTGCTGTATAGATTTTGGCACCGCAACCTCTCCTCTTGTTGAACAAGTGCCAGCCAAAAGATGTCTACTTTTAGTGAAGCCATCACTGTAAATGAGAATTCACTGGAAGATATTTAACAAATATTTCAAAATAATGTTCCAAGTTCAATTTTTGTTCAACAACAAAGCTCGAAAAATTTTTGGTTATGCTTTTGTTCAGTTCTCTGATCAATAAGTCTTTTAATGTTCTGTAGCATTTTCATCTAAAGACTGCTTTAGCCCCGTAATTTAGCTCTTATGCTGTTTTTAGGTTTTTTGTTTTTGTTTTTGTTTTTCCACCAAATAATTACAGTTTTGTGTGAATCTGGGATAAAAAAACAAAGTGGAAACATCTGGAGTCTGGACCCTAAGTTTTAAGAAGCATGGGTTCCTACCTCCCACTGCTTCCATGTTTCACTCTCACGGCAGAACAGGCATAAAAATGTGCAAGTGTACAAAGTGCTGACATGTACACTCATCTGGTTATTTGCAATTGCAAACCTGTGCTCCTTTTTAAGCATATGTATAATTTCTTATACATACCAGCTTTAAAGATATAGACATACTGTATAGAATGGAGCATATTAAAACAGTGAGGTTGTTCACATAGATGATGTTTTTATCCTTGCTTTGTAGAATTAAATTTGACGCTAGATGCTTTTTGACTAGGTAAAAATGTTTGTCTAATTTGTAGAGTTGTGTTTGGTAGTTTTTGCACCAAAAAATGGAGTTGAGCCTTTGATTCTGAGCTGACTTTTGATTCCAAATCCTTTCTGTGCTATTAGATATTGCTTAAGACGTGAACAAATTTCTGCCATCCCTGTCTGTCATAAAGCATTCTTTGCATACCCTCCATTATTATACTCCATACGCTTTCTGATTCTTTAGTGAGGGCTAGGCTTTGTATTCCTGGATCTTCTAAGTCAATTTGGCTTTGGAAACGTAAACTGAGATATTGTATTCCTTTCTTTACTCCCTTTGCAGGCTGCTTGGCTGCTGAAAGCTGTCACATGCATAGACCTTACCACTCTTTCAGGTGATGATACTCCTTCAAATGTTCACAGAATGTGTTTTAAAGCTAAGCATCCCATCAGAGAGGATCTGCTGAAAGCCATGGATATGCATGATAAAGGTATGATCATTTTTTTTCTGTTTGGTTTGTAGAGAAAATGTCTGTATTTCGTCAATATTTTTTTCAGTTTTCAGAAAAGTGTAAAATGACCTTTCTATTATGGAAGCAGTTACAGTAGGCAGTGCTGCACAACTAATAGGTCTGAAAGAACAAAAGAGGTTCTACATCGTCTTATTCAAATAAACTGTCAAGTTCTAACTGCGAAATGTATGTTCCTTTGAGTTAATACAATAATACAAGGAGGAAAAGTCTATTCTCAGTTTGGGAACCGAAGTAAAGCATGGACTCAGGGAAACACTAAGTTATGGTGCATAATGAGCAAATTTGATATGGAAGCCATAAGTGTGTAACTTCAGTGTGTGTCTTTTAATAACAGTGCACTAAGGTGAAACTAATTGAGTATTCCATTAAAATGCTGATATCTTTTCTAAATTGGAGAAGGGGGGATGTTCATGTGAGTTTGGATTTCATACTTAGCTGATGTTGCTCTATGTTACTACCAAGTCTGCCACATTTCCTTTTGGAAAAGATGCATTCCACACTTGTTAGCATGTTATTTCTCCTTCAGAAAACATTATCTGTTACCTGCTTGTTTGAGTGATTATGATAGGAGACATCTCTGCAGCCCAGTGTGCTTAAAGGAATCAGTCCTCTAGTGCATGTATGTGGTTGTATGTGTCACATATGCACGGATGCTTACAAAGTTCCCAACTAAGTCAACACAGTTGAAGGGGAAGAAGACAGCCCTTATGAATGGGCGGTAAAACTCCCACTGACGTTACTCAAGCAGGTTCCATCTGAAGTTCAAATGTTACACCCAAGACTGAACCCAATTAAAATTCAAAGCAAATTGAGACTGTCAATATAAAATGTCTTTAAATCTGATCAGCGCTTCTGAATTTTTCCAGAGGTAATCACTGATGTGTCAGCGAATACCATTTGGTTTTTGTCCTGCCATATTGGACTCATGATGAACTAAGAAGAAGAAAAAGCTCAGTGACATGTGTGGCATGCTTCTACTATTGAAATATTTCGGTTGCTTTGCATAGGCATTCGTCCACTGATTGAAGTCATATGGTGTAAAACCAAAGGGGGAGTTCAAATCTCTGGTTTCTAGCCATACATATGAAATATCAAAGATTAGTCTTTTTTTTTTTTTAAACAGATTTATGGACTCTTCAGATGGTTGAAATATTAAATACGAGACCAATTATCTGAGACTTTGAGAGAATAGCATTTTAACTAGAAATGCAGTAGAACTGCATTAACATAAAGACTGCTCAGTTGCTGCTGGGCTCAGTCTGGCTCAACAGGTAAGGACAGAGCTTGGCAGCAGTCTCTCTCACGGTCTGCTGCTGACCAAGCACGTCTTAACTATATGGCATTAAACTGTGAATCTGTCAAGAAGAATCTTGGTGCTTTAACTCCTGCTAATACAAAGTTGTTCCCAGGGTCAGCTGAAGGGACATGAGGCTGGTAACGATATGGAGAATCACCTAAACTGCTTGAACAATAAAATGGATATCCCTAGTGTAGGTGCTTAAGGTCCTTGTAAGAATACAAAAGTGGGAGATGCAAAGAATGCACACGTTCTCATTATATGGATTGCAAGAGGAAAGGTGGAAATCTGCATATGAAAAAGTGAACTATCTCTTGCAGGTATTACTGTTGCAGCGGTTTGTGTATATCCTGCAAGAGTCACCGATGCTGTTAATGCCCTAAAGGCTGCTGGTTGTAACATACCAGTAGCTTCAGGTAAGTTTTATTTTAAAATAGCCAATGAAATATTTCAGTGCTATGAAATGTGTAGAAAAATCTGGAAGTTTGGACTGACTTTTGTTTCAGAGAGTAAGGTGCAAAGGTAGCAGGTGGAAGGAAAGGAATAGAGGGGAGGATTTGCTTCTGGTATTTGTTAACTTTTGTTTTATTTCAATTTCAAACTTATAAGGAATGCCAACTCCATTTTGGTGGAAGCTCGTCAGAGAGGTCCTTAAGATATATAACAGTGTTTGGGAGTTCTAATACAAGTCTTAGGTTGTCTTATTTTGTTTTGTTTTGTTTTCCCCATCAGCTTTTTGGCTTTTAAGTATAATCCTACAAGCTGAATTCAGTGAAGCTGTGTGCAGCGGCAAGGGTTATTGCTTGCTGAGCAGCCTGCAAGTTCAGGACTTGTACTCGTAAATCTAATAGTGCCAGTTCTTCTCCAGTCATCACATGAGAGACAAGTCCTGAATCTACAATAAGCAAGAAATAGAATCACAGAATTATGCAGGTTGGAAGGGAGTTCTGGGTGTCATCTAGTCCAACCTCCTGCTCAAAGCGGAGGTTAGCTTTGAAGTTAGGTCAGGTGTTTTATGATAAGATCCATGTTTTCTGGGTTTTCTTTCTTGTTGCGTAGGGAAAAGATAAATACTACATGCATTTATATGTCAGAGAAAGTCTCTGACAAAGCCATTATTTCTTCCATTTCCAAAGGTACTTTAGATTTTGTAGTTAAACATCATAAAGGAAATCTTAAATAGACCTCATTAAAAAGTTTTTACTATATTGTGACTTAAATGTTAAATGTATTACTGGGAGTTAACCTGAAATGCAATTTAAAAGTATTGGGGAGAATTTAAAAAGTGTATATTGTTTCGCATATAAGTTCACTCCTTGTTTGTTCAGTTATGCTGGAGGATGTAGATATTGTGCTTATGTAGGATGCTTTGGAAAAATTTAAGGCATGTGAAAGAGACCTTTCCACAAGAAGCAGTTAGTATCTTGCTGGACATTGGTTCTTAAGGCAAGAAATAATGCTTATTGTATATGGAGACAGTAAGATGAGCTGCCTTTAGATTTTTGAATTGTGTTAGGGATAAAAAAAAAAAAGGAATAGCTTTCAAATCCTTTGGTATATTAGAGGTGAATGCAATTTTATGTTCAATTTATGAAACAAACTTTCTTCCCCCTACCTGCATCTCCCTCCTTGCTAGTGGCTGCTGGGTTTCCATCTGGACAAACTCCCCTAGAAACCAAACTGGCTGAAATAAAGCTAGCTGTGCAATATGGTGCCAGAGAGATTGACATTGTCATTAGCAGGAGCCTGGTGCTGAGTGGCCAATGGGAAGGTAAGTACCCTTAGGCAAGAAGCCTAAACCTGAATATATGTGTGTGCAAGCAATTTCTGCCTATTCCCCCAGTTTCCACATCAGTCCTTGAAGAATTTGGTCCCTTCCCAAAGAGTGACTTCTAATCTGGGACACTGAACTAAATAAAAACGGTTTAACTAAGTTATGACAAATGGTCAGATTTTTTTTTTTTAAAGAATGCTGTTACAAATTTTGTCAGGTTGGGCATTCAGAATGACTTTGTGTTTTAGAAATTCGGGTCCATTACTTCTATGCCTTTGAGGATTTTGCGTACAGGATTAAAAAATAGTAAGTGTAATAGAAGAAAAGTGAATGCCTACGGTCTTTGAACAGTTTTTTTAAACCCTTCAAGGGGTGGCTAGTGTAAATGATATCTCATTAAATACATGTTTCAATTCTTGACAAAAACATGTATTTTGGTTGTTTTCTTTTCCCTGAAAGTTGAGGGTACGTATTGACTGTTCATATTATTTTTGATGTTCCTGTGTCTGCAGACTACAACTAATTAGTAAGAACAGTAATGCTGAAGATGGTTTTTGCTCTAATTGCCTCCTTAATGTACTGTGAATGGTCTGCCTTAAGTGCTGACAATGCTCCTAAAAACTAATCTCAGTGTGAAGGTAAACACATCATTGTCTTGGAGTAAATTTTCCATTTAGTTGTATAATGCAGTACTGCAATAGCCTGTGTGATTGGAAGACTTCATAAAGGACACGTGGTACCTGAGTTTGGTTAAGGAAATACAGTCATCATGGTAACAGATCATATTTTCTGATTTTGATTTTCTTTCAATTCTCAGTTAGAATGGAACAACAAAAAAGTTTCTGCATCTGTGTCTTCAAGACTGTTATCCTGGTTTCCACTCACTCTAACATCTTGACCTCTTTTGTATCTGTCATCTCCATCCCTTTACCCTTAAATACATGCAGCTTTACAAATGTTTGGCTTCTTGAGAGCAGGCATTGTCGCAGTCATTTGTTTCTTTCAGAGTGGCTATTTTAAGTTAAGATACAGCCTCAGAAGTTGCTGGAAGATTGAGAACTGGCAAATGGACGGTTTTAAGTAAGACAGAATGATGGTTCAAATTCTGTGTCAGCTAGCAGCAAGACTGTGCACACCTTCCTGTGCTGCGCCTATGCCTTGTAACGGTCCATGCTTGCAGTTACAAAGCATATTGCCCCTCCTGGAGATGCCCTCCAGTGGGCAGATACAAAATGACCTGAGTCAGTGATCTTTCACCAAGACTGAAAAAAGACCACCAGGCTGGAGTTGAGCAGCAGCTTGAATGTGTGTCTGAAAAAGTCTGCCACTGTCTTACAGCAATTTCTGACATAACTGTGGTTACTGTGCTTCAGACTTCATGGTACAGACTGCTGTTAAGTGCAAGTTGCACAGAACAGAGGCCAGAAAGTTAGAGCATGCAGTCAGTTGCAAATGCAGGCTGTAGATTACGTAGCCCAGTATTATGAGAAGAACTCAGAGGAGAAATGCAGAGCTAGATTCAGGAAGTTTGTATCAGTGATTGAAATGAACTGGACAAATATTGTTAGTTTTTTTTGTACAGGAAATGAATTGTTTTTGGTGATCATAAATTAGAGGGGAAGAGTAAACAGACAGAGTGATGGATCTAGTATAAAGCTACCAGGTTACTAAATAAGTAAATTAGAGTTGGCTTTTGATTTGGTATGCATATTCTTTTATCCACAGCTGAAGTCAATACAAGCTTGAAAGCCATCCATTTTTTGGCAATGGTTAGTTTACATTTCTTTTATTCAGGGCAGAATTGAAATTATTTCCAAGTGTTTTCTGAAAGTTTGTTTATGAACTTGAATTTGTGTATGGCACTTATCTACATTGTCTCAAAAAAAGCTACCTCAAAAACAGAATGTATTTGCCACTCAGATAATGATGCTACAGGGGGAAAAATTCTAATATTTAACTTGCCCATCCAAAAAAATCATTCCAATTGGAGCTCTGATTTTTTTTAGGGAAATTTCAGTCTTCATTCTGTTCAGCTTTCATAGAATCCTAGAATGGCTTGGGTTGGAAGGGACCTTAAAGACCATCTAGTTCCAACCCCCCTGCCATGGGCAGGGATGCCACCCACTAGATCAGGTTGCCCAGGGCTCCATCCAACCTGGCCTTGAACACCTTAAGGGATGGGGCATCCAGAACTTCTCTGGGCAACCTGTGCCAGTTCCTCACCATCCTCTGAGTGAAGAATTTACTTTCAACAAGTGTATGCTACTTGTGTGAACGTGCAGCTTTCCAGCTCTATCTAATAGTTAGATATGATACACTACAACATACGTTTAAGGAAGCTAGAAGAAAGGATGAAGAAATCTCTTTTAGACTGGATCCATTTAATATGTGAAATCAAAAAAGAATATCTAGTACAGTAGCTATGTCTGTGTTCAAGGTACTTCATAAACTACAGCTGCCTTGCAGTTACGACAAAATCTTTGCTTATACTTAAACCACTAGTATATTTTTATGGTTATTTTCTCACGTCACTCTTTGAAACTTCAGGTACTTTTGACAAAAATATGCACTTGGTAGAGTGCTTTATCTTACTGTTCATATATTTCTGGCTTTTGTTCTAGTCTGTGCCATAATTGGGGTCACCATGATAGAATAGTGTTGCTTTGTGATTTGTTTCAAAAGCTTGTGTGGTTATTAAATATTTTAGTGTATGTTCAATTATGTCTACTTTTTTAAAGCAGTTCTTAAATATTATTGGGACTCTTTATGATACTCAAAATATATTTTCTAGATCTGTTCTTTATGAGGTAATTGTTAAGAGGTTTTTAATAGAGCTGAACATGAAAGCAGCTTTATTGGGCAGCTAATTTAGGTTGGAAAATAACCTTAAATGAGATATAAGTTTATAAGCTTATACGTATATGCCTTTTACAAGCTATTAGCTTTTAGAGCAATAATACTTTACAATAGTTTACTCAACCATTGTCTTGTGTCACTTGACAAAGTATAAATTAATCTTAAAAATCAGAATTTAGGCAGTGTTTTTAAGCACAGGATGTGGAGCCAGTATGTACAGTGTGATGAAGCTGACCAACAAATTACTGAAAGAAACTGGATATGTGCTGCATACATATGTTGGAGTTGTTGTACCTTCTGAAGCTGTCTGAGTTGCTGTAATGTTACTTCTAGTTCTACAGCTTTTAGCAAACAACTGGACATACCACAGTGTCAGTGGCTTCCAGATTCTTGGTAACCATTAATAATGGTTGATGATCATTTGCTCTATTGTCAGTTGAAGCTTATGGCAAGAAAGGGAACAAAAGAAGTATAGTCTAAGAAGTTTTAGCATGGCTGCATCCGTGAAACACATAGGTCGAACCACGTTATGGAAGCTGCCTTTCAATCCGTGCTAATAACTATTCAATTATGAGTTTAGAAGCTTTGTTCAGGCAATGGGGGCCCCTTTTGTGCTATATACTTTATAAATGATACAGAGTTTATGCAGGGAGGAACACTCCCTGCTCCAGAGACTCCACGTGTTGTTCTGAAATATTATAGTTAGATTTACCATTTTCTAGATTTTTAAGCTGATTTGGGACCTCAAAGTCTATTTGCACAATTTCTTTCTTATATTGTCAGCAGCAGCTCAGACTCCTGAAGCCAAATTCTGTTTTCAGTTTCACGTGAATCACTGGAGCCTGGAGCTGCACATATGTGGCTGAAAGCAGAACTGATAGAGTCGTGTTGTGCTGATAGCCTTGTGCTTGTCATTTTGTTAACAAACCTGCCATTAATGTGCAAGACAGAAGGGATTCCAGCTCATTTTCCAGTTTCCCAACATGATTACCTTGATCTTTTGGTCTAACAGAAATTGAAACGTCTTCCCTTCTCATCTCAGTTTCTACACTTAACATCAGTCAATGTGACTGATTAATTGAAAACAACAAATAAGCTGAATTAAAAAGAAAAAAAAAGCACTTTTATCACCACATTTTTGGAGAAGAGCTGTTTCATAAAAAAATAAGCTGTGTTTTTTTTTTTCCTTTAATATTTTCATGTCCTGTGTAGGAGATATGAATTATTCCCTTTATTATGTGATTTTAGGACAAATGTCCTAAAATTTAGGACAAAATGATTTTAGGACCAAAGCAAAAGACCATGTAGACGATCTAGGGCAGATTATAGCTGGCATTAATTGATAGGGATGCTTGCTTGAGAGACGTGAAGGGAGAGTCACATTTTCTCTGGTGTATTTAATAGCTGCTAAATAAAAGAAAAAAACATTCCACCTTCCAACACTTATCTTCTATAACAGTGGAATTAAAACCACAACTATGGAAATATTATTTTTCTTTCCTGTTAAATCTGTTTTTTTCTAACTTCTATAAATACATAAAATAAAAGCAGATTTAAAGTTCATAAAAGCAGTAAGGTATGTTAAACAAATGGGTGCAAAGTAGAAGAATTCTTGCATCACCCTCATTTTAACTGCTAAATCAGTGGAGGTACTACAGACTGCATCAGTGAGCATCTGGCTCTAAATACTACCCATGTAAATTGGCTTTCTTTGTGTTTTTTTTGTTTCTTTGTTTTCTTTGTGTGGTTTTTTTTTTCCTGGTTTAAGACTTGGACTTCATTTAATATGGGTACTGTTAGTGCCATATTCAAGATGCTACACAGTATTGGCCATTTGCTTGGAGAGCTCTTGATTATTTTTTTCCAGTGTTTTTAACAGTCAGAAGAATCTCTTGCAACTTTTTGATGGTGATCTTAGCTCACAGCTGAATATATGCCTGCATGGTTTTCTGTGACGGAGATTTTTCAAAAAGTTTTCTGCCACTACTGCTAACCAGAGCAGCTTCATCTGCTGTGCCAGCTGCTACTGGTGTTCTGCATAGGTCAGAGATATTCCAAGAACCACAGTGTCCTGCTCTGCTCCTGCTGCTGATGAGCTTGAAGGAACTGAGTAGTTACACGATTGATTTTTGGCAGCACAGACTGTCCTAGAAGCAGCCCAGGACTTCTTGAAACACTGAGTGCATTTCTTAACTCCAGCCACACTTTAGGCATTTGACAGGAAGTTTCAGGATGATCAAACTACTTTTGATTTAAATCTGACTGAGTACTGAAACCTCTTTTTATTTTTGAAAGGAGTAGGAGTTTTTGCACTTGTTCTGTATCAAAGCAGTCCCTGTTTAACCTAGGACTAGGGTGCTCAATGTGGGGTGCTCTGCTTAATTTTCTCTGTCCCAGAGAAAGGATCATAGAATCATAAAATAACCTGAGTTGGAAGGGACCCACAGGCGTCATCGAGTCCAACTCCCAGCTCCTCAGAGGACCACCCAAAAATCAGACCATGTGTCTGAGAGCACTGTCCAAACGCTTCTTGAACTCCGGCAGGCTTGGTGCTGTGACCACTTCCCTGGGGAGGTCCAGTGTTCCAGTGCCTGACCACCCTCTCAGTGAAGAACCTTTTCCTAATATCCAGCCTGAAAGGTATCCAGAGGTAGATACATTTCTGTTTGTGCTTTTACTGTAGGGCTGAGAATGTCCTGTGAATGCCAGATATTTTATGCAATAATTGGTCTGTGAATAGAGAGCAATATTTATTACCTACACACCTGCCCCATTAAAACATGCCTACTGTTCCACCACTTCAACTATCCTGATAGACAAAGATGATTGAAGATCCTCAGTTGTTCCTGTCCGTGGGTTGATGCATGCTGTCAGATAGTGAGACTGTTCAAATGATCTTGGCACTAATTGCATATAAAAGTGCCTTCCAACAATAGGGAGAGTGCAGTAGCTGCAATACTAACTTCAGTGAACAACAGTTATAGGGATATAATTTCTTTTCCTGGAATCAAAGCTAAATGTACATTTTGTTGATTTTGTTTTGACATTTTGGCAGTGTATCTTAAAGGTAGAGAAAAAGAAAACTTGAGTCTTTTCTTGTTGTTACTGAAACTAGAACATGAAAGCTGCTTTTTCTGGCTTTCCAAAGGCTTCAGGAAAGAGTCACTCCACAAAAAGAGACTGCATTTGGATCTAACATGAGCAGTGTTATCAAATGCACAAGAAAATAGCACAAGTTCTTTGTATTTCCTTTTTGAGTCTTGATTTGATGTAGAAGGTTTGTGGAGTATCATCAATTGATCAATAAAACATGTTAGACTGCATGCTAGTACTGATTAATTCACACCTTTGGTACACGGTGAGAAGCAAGGTGAAACCTGGTGTCTATAAAGGGACTTGCTAAGTGCATTATCCAGGTGTCTACTAATGTGTGTAGTATGTCTCAGAGGAGCACCTCAGTGATCCCAACCCCGGCTGCCTGGTGTGCCAACGGCATCAGTAGGGTTTGGCAGCATTGCAGGTGGAGGGGAGGTCCAGCCATGCAGCAGGCTGGTGAGTCCTCCTGTATGTCTCCAGGTCTTACTTAAGGACTGAGGGGAAAAGAAAGCTAGTATCGCTGAAAAAAATTAGTCCTGGACTTTTTTAGCAAGACAGATTTGTTAAAAGCTGTATTTTTGCCCTCTAGAAATGAACTTTTTGATTTTGTGTGTTTGAAGATTAAGTACAGTTTGTGTAAAGGACTTTCTTACAAAGGATCCTGTTCACTTATTTTGGTGCCTTTTTTTTCCTAATTCAGATTCCAGAAATGTTGACTGTACACTGTAAGAGCTGCTTTTCTCCCCGTCACTAACACTAGATGAGCCTTAATCATCGCCAAATGGCCAGCTTCTAGCAGTTACATTTCCATAAGTTGTAGCTCTTCTAATCTTCTTGTGTTTAAAATTTGGTGGGAGCACTGCTGAATTTTACCAAAAAGAGTGGGAGGGTTTCCCTGTGCTCCCCACCTTGCATTTCCTGACCAGGTCTCCAAGTTCTAGCCTTTTTGAAAAAAACACAGTAAGTCCATGTCCCCATGGGCAACGCAGTGACCTGAGCAGGTTCATACATGCAGATCCATGCAGAGTTTTTGATCCATGAAGGTTTTATCTCAGGCCTTGGGCTCTCCTCACCAGGGGCGTTAGCAGCCTGTGTTGATTAGACTGTGTATTTTCAGGAAACTTGTATTTTCAAGAAGCTTTGGATGGGATTCAGATACCTAAACACAGGCATCTAGCTCCCTGTCACACTCCCTGAGACTGTCCCATGGTACTGGGAGGTGCGATAGGACCTAATGCAGATGTGATGCCTCAAGGAGCAGCAGCTGGAAGCCAAGAGGGATATAGCAGGGCACCTCAGGTGGCACCAAGGTCCGTAATTAGACAACTTGGTCATACCTTTGTTGTCTTACAGGCTGAGCCCTTTGGCAAAGATGGCCGAAGGGGATAATGAGTGTGGTGACATGATGTGCACGGGAAAACGTAACTGTCCTTGAGTACTGATTCAATTTAGTACCAAATCTATTGCTGAAAAAGCTGTTTCAAAATCAATCTTGAATATCATAGTATTTTTTTTTTTTGCTCCTAATGTATTCATGAGTGTTTGGCATACTGTGCACATTCTTAGTTTTGAGAGAAACGACATTAACAGCTATTAAGTTAAGTCTGAAACTGTGTGGCATTGTTAATTACCTCCAGTCAAGTAATTTATTGAACTTACAAAACTTAAGTTCTTGAGTGCTATGACTAATTGTAAGATTGGAAATTAATCCAGAAGTGGAAATTACAGCCATACTTGAAAATGTCTCTCAGCCAACTTTGATCATTTTCAAATGCTTTTATCCACAGGTCTCTACGAGGAGATCCGCCAGTGCCGTGAGGCCTGTGGAGAAGCTCACATGAAAACAATCCTAGCAACAGGTGAACTGGGGTCCCTTGCTAATGTCTACAAAGCCAGTATGATAGCTATGATGGCAGGTAAATATATGTGTTGTTCTTTTTAAGCTAAGAATGTCTTTGCTATATTATTCATGAAGCCTAAAAAATTCTAGATGTGAAAGGTTAGTTTTGCCTATAGTAGGCAAAAACTGTTATGCAGCAATTACTGAAGTTGCAGGTATAGCAATGAAGAGTCACTTGTTTTGTATAACTGACAAAAACGGCATGAAATGTTAAATAACACTTAAAACTGCTCAATGACAAGATTTGTAGGAAAAATAACATTTGATGTCAAATGTCTGATCCTTGGTGTGTTTAACAAGGGCACATACATTTGAGGCAGATACACGTTATCCAGGTAGTGTTGGTGAGCATGAAGATGTAGTGTAGGCGGGTGGCTCATGAGCCTATTTTAAATGCAGTGGGAACTCCTCTGCGAAGATTCACACCGAAAACTCTCATTTCTGGTTTGTGAGCACTTCTAACCACCTCTATGAAAGTGTGATTTGGGTAACCAATTATGCTGGAAATGGACTGGGGGAAGAACACCACATGCTACCGCAGGTGCTGGAATGTGCTAGGTTATAACTGGTTTTAACTGGACCACTCAAAAGCGAAGCACTCACTACTGACAGTTAA
This sequence comes from Chauna torquata, assembly GCA_013399475.1. Classification (NCBI taxonomy): domain Eukaryota; kingdom Metazoa; phylum Chordata; class Aves; order Anseriformes; family Anhimidae; genus Chauna; species Chauna torquata. The sequence continues at coordinate 150,300 of VXAL01000994.1, read as the reverse complement.
TTGGTGTTCAGTCTTCCCTGTCTTTGAAAACTAAATTACATTTGACCTGATGTTTAGGAGTCTGTCTTTCTTTTATCCTGAACCTTTGTATTGGGTTTACGTGGTAAAGGTTTGGTAGTAGGGGGGCCACAGGGGTGGCTTCTGTGAGAAGATTCCAGAAGCTGCCCCATGTCAGATCAGAGCCAGCTCCAGCCGGCTCCAAAAGGGACCCAACGCTGGCCAGAGCTGAGCCAGTGAGCGATGCTGGTTGTGCCTCTGGGAGAGCAGATTTAAGAAAGGGTAAAAAATTGCTGCACAACAGCAGCTGGGAGAGAGAGGAGCAAGGAACAGCCCTGCAGACACCAAGGTCAGTGAAGAAGGAGGCAGGAGGTGCTCCAGGCACCAGAGTAGAAGTTCCCCTGCGGCCCGTGGTGAGGCCCATGGTGGAGCAGGCTGTCCCCCTGCAGCCCATGGGGTACCACATGGAGCAGATCTCCACGCTGCAGCCCGTGGAGGAGCCCACGGAGGAGCAGGTGGATGTGGCCTGAAGGAGGCTGCAGCCCATGGAGCCCCCGCAGGAGCAGGCTCTGGGCCGGAGCTGCAGCCCGTGGAGAGGAGCCCACGCAGGAGCAGGTGTTTTTAGTTTGCTTTTAGTTTCTCACTGCTCTAGTCTGCTAGTGATAGTAATAAATTATATTAATCACCCTATGTTGAGTCTGTTTTGCCCATGACCGTAATTAGTGAGCAACCTTATTGTCCTTGTCTCAACCCTTGAGCCCTTGTCCATTGGATTTTCTCCCCCGTTCCTTTGAGGAGGGGGAGTGAGAGAGCGGTTGTGGTGGAGTTCCACTGCTCAGCTGGGTAAAACCACCACAACCTTTCAGTTAAGAAACGCATTTCCATGAGCAGGATAGAGTTTCTAGGGGTTGTGTATAGATTGTAGGTATTACTTTTTTGCGTAGCTATAGCCATTGCAGACTCTGAATATAGCAAAGCTGCCATTTGAGCCTAGATTTACAGCGGTATATTCTCTCTGCAGGTTTGGGCCTGTGCTCGTACAATTTTCCCTGCTTTAAGCAAGATTTCATGGCTATGGCTTAATGCAATCTTTAAGATGTAAAATTTTCTTTTGACTCTGCTATGCACCTGCTTCTTCCACCATTCTTGAAAGCAGGCACTTCAAGAATATCGACAGAGGGAAATGTAAAGGTGTACTAAGAACCACTGGGTTAGTCCATCTTCTAACTAAATTTTCCCTCATTTTTGTGTTGATTTTTTTTTTTTCCTACTGTAAGTTCTTCAGACCTGGAATTTCTTCTTACTGTGGAGCAAGAAAAGGTCATCCAAGTGTCTTGTCAGTATTTAAATAAATATTCAATTTGCTGCTGGCCTCATTGCCTCCTTACATACCACTATGCTTATCTACTTCAAATGGAATGGGAGGCATTTTATACTTTTCATGCGCGTAGCTACAATGTCAATTAGTATCATTAGCTACAGAGTATCAGTATTATGCTAGTAAATATTGCTTTTAATTTGAAGAGGTATAAGAAGTACATTTTCTGTCATTTAAACCGATATACTAATAATTATCATCACTTTTTTTTAACATGAAGTAGCAATGAATTCAGGTTGTAAAGCATTAGAACATTTTCAGATGTTTTGCTGGTGCAGTTTTTTTGACATACAGCAGATGGCCCTATTGTTAATGATTTTCCTTGCATAGTTATTCATTTTATAAGATACTTATCCATATGAGTATATACAGTAATTCCCTTATTTCAGTCTCTTGCATTTTCTTTGTGGGTAGGTGTAAAAATAAGAATGTATTTTTGCTGTCCATACATGTATTGAAGGCCAGATTTTCAGACTCTGACTTGTCAGAGCTGCTGAGAACCTCACATTCCAGATGAAGTTTGTTCGATTTGCATATTTGTAATATTATGGGAAGAAAGTGACTTGGCATGGTAGGTTTAGGTTCTAGCTTTAGTATCCATATATTTTTACAACTGTGCTATGATTTAAAGTAAAGAAAGAAAGGAAAAATGCAGCTGATCTTATGGATATGGCAGGTCCTGGGAACTTTTACCTGAATGTAAAAAAGAGCACCTCTGATAAACCTGACGCTAGTGATTAATTTTATGTGGGGAAATTAGTTACACAGTATATTGGATTCAATTGCAAAACTTGCTTTTGAAGTTATTGCTGCCTCTGGCCACTTGTTCCTGTCCTTCCACCAAAATTTGCTGGTCCTTCAGCTATGCTGTTAGAAGTGCTTGTCATGCTGCATGGTAAACTGAGTTATCAAAGCAGTACAGATGAAAATTACTTCAGAAAGGGGTAACTAGTTTTGGGGGTTTTTCGATTGGTTGTTTATGTTTTAAACAGTCACCACCTCAACAGTCTGGTTTACTGCCTTGACTTGCATGCAGTTGTATCAGTGCAAGTGAGGACATGGCATGCAGTCCTTAAAGTGTTTTCACTATGCAGTGCATAATGCAAGTCTATCACGTAGGGAACACAAAATCCTAACCTTACTGATGTTTACTTTAATTGCTGAGCATGCATACACTCACCTAAGTCCTGAAGCACTGAGCTGTGTTGCAGCATGTATTTAAAATACATATATTTCCCATCTGTCTCATTTGTGAGAGTCAGAAGGCTGGGAAAGAGAGTGTCACAGTGCTGATTTAGCATTATCTCCATGGTTAAAAAGCTTGCCTGGGTTGTCTGGCACCTGGGCTCTCTGACATGGTTCTCCCACACAAAGGTGAATTTTACAGTGTATTTGCCATTAAGGATCTCAGTCCCTCCTGATAAAGTTGCTCTGCTTTGCACAAAGCAATTAACTGAGCAGGGAATACAACACAGATGTCTCCTCTCCCAGGTAACTTTCCAAAATTTGTATACAGGCTTCCTTGTACTGGGAGGAACAGCGTGTTACGTTTAGTCTGACTCAGCTAGCAAGTGGGGGTTCAGCCACTGGAAGTGAAGTCAGCTGCACAGATGACTGACTTGAAAAGGTATGGTAAAAGATCAGAAAGTGTGCCCCTCTACATTGGCTGGGATTTTAAGATAATGCTAAGGGCCATGCTCAAGCTGGGGTCGTGTGCCCGTGCACGAAAAAGTGAAGTTGAAAGTGTTTGCACAGGCCACTTCTGCAGGCAAACAGCTGTATGCTGAAGCACAATCCTTGCAGGACTTGGTGGAAGCCATTCACTGCACACCAGCAGGAGAGCCTGAGCCCAGCGAGACATGCAGATCCCAGCAGTGCACTGGAGGGGGGGTCAGCTGCAGAAAAGGTACTTTGTACAACATGCCTGTGTACAAGTTGCTAATGCTTGCACCTGCCAGAACCTGGGGGGAAAAAGCATGGCTTCAAAGCGAATACTATAGCAACTTGCCTCTATTTGAAGCAAATACAGTAATTTGCCTCTATGTGGCTCCTCCTGTGTCTGAAACCATTTCTTCAAAGTACCATGTCTACCTTTTCTTCCTTCTCTGGCACAGTGCATGAGGAGAAAGACATCAGAATGGAAGCAGGCATCCAGTTCTCTTAAATTCTTTTAACCAACCCTTTACAGACTTGACTGACGTGCTAAAAATTCTTCTGGAATATTTAAGTATCTATTTCTGAGTGCTGTACTGAAAAAGGCTGACAGCCCTCTAAGGACAGTGAGTCAGCTGGCAAGAATAATTCTTGCAGTGCTACGGAGGAGATAATGGAGAAGGTAAGGAGTTCACGTCAGTGGCTCAGTGTCGCTACCAAAGGAGCATGTTGTTTTCAGAAAGCTGACTGAGATAAAATCTCAGCAATGAATCAGGGAATTTTTGATCATTGTGTGTAATGTCCGCTGCCATTTTTTGAGCTTCTCGAAGTGTTGATGGCGAGTTTGAGTGCATTAGCTTTCCAACGGTAACTGACTGCATCTTTGATTCTACCAGGAAGTTTCCAGACATTGAACAGAGTAAACTAATTGGTGGTTTTCAACCTCTGCTGTACATTGGTGAGAGTCAGGTCCATTTCTACAGGAGACACTCAAATTTGCGTCTTTGTAGCCTCTTGGAAGAAACAATTCTGAGGAACACAAATGGGAGTGCCTGGCTTCACAGTACTAGTGGGAACTATACTATGTTTCTTCATCTTGGTGTCTTTAAAAAAAAGAAAAAAAAAAACAGGTCTTGTACACTATTTTGTTATGACAGGGAGGCTTTTTTTTTTTTTTTTTTGACGTAAATATTATGAACTGCCAAGGAAGCCAGACAAGGAAGGGGAAGATGATAAACTTGCAGTGGGAAAGGAAAGCTTCAGTAAAGATGTGGATGATTTAATTGATATTTCAGTTATATATAAGGTTTTTATTTTGGAAAATCATGTTTTAACCATGTTACCTAATTACAAAAACTTTATTATTCTGTATAACAATTTGTATTAGTGAAGATACACAAATGGGGGAGAGGTGGAGGAAGTAAATAAGTAAATGTACTTTGCTTTAAAAGTGAAAACTTCCTCTGTGACATTTTTAACTGTGAAAGCTGGTCTCCACAGTGCAATTCCTTTTACCTCACTCATTGGGAAGCTGAGGGAAACGTAACAGTGACATATGAAAGATATTTGTTTTCATTATAAATAACTGAACAAGAACCTATGTAGAGATCAGTGAGGAGTGATGTATGCTCTTTTGCAGCTCTGCTAAACATATGGGTTTCAAACAATTTTTTTGTAGGTCATTAAGCAGTTAGTCAAATAAATGGAGATACTGACTCTTATAAAAATTGAATTTAGAAAAGGAATGAATTAGTGCTAAAACAAGCTAACATCTAGAGTCTCTAACACAAAGAAGCCTGCAAAAAGTATCAAAAGATGTTGAGGCCATAAGGTCTCTCATGCTGATAGGCCAGAAAAATAAAATTACAACACATGGAATCTGCAAACAGAAATTTTTAGATGCTTTGATACTGTTAATTCCAAAGTGAGCAGAAATGATCTAGCTAAATGGTGAAGAAAAGACGTGTTTTGCACTTCTCAGGAGAACCTGCTGTCAGTCCCTTCAGGCTTCATCCTACCTCAGTGCAGTGGTTCCAGTTAATACACACCATTTTTGTAGCAAAACCTAAAGCCACAAATAGGCTGGCCTTGTTTAGATCCAGGGAGAAACTGGCTGAGGACTATCATATTCAGTCTTTGTCTCTAAAAGCAGAGAGTAGTGCCACAAGAGTTCCCCCTACGAAACTCAGGACACAGGAGTACTGCTTGAAAAGGTTTCCTCAAAAATCCTGAAGACTAGAACATCCCACCGCACAAAAGGCTAGTCCTGAATTAAGAAAAGATATAACAGTTTAATAATTAAATGAGGAGAGTCCAAGAAATATGGTGTAGAACATCACAGAATAATGCCTAGTTACACAAAGCTCTTAGCCCAGCTTTAAATAAGATTTTTATACTGTAGTTAATATTGCTGCAGATCCATTTTTAGTATGAATAATAGAAACACAAATTCTGAGGTACCAATAACTGTTGTTTTGACCACTGTCTTGCAAAGATTTGTTTGGAGCCAGGTTAGATGGTATGGCTTTAAACATACTAGCAGCCATCTAAGTGTTAGGAATGCATTTCGTGCTGCAGGATGTGGATTGCCATGGTCCAAAGCAGAAGTTCTACCAAGCAAATGTTTCATGAAAAATAAAGAAGAGAGGAGACCAAACTAGCAAAATTTGATTGAAAAGCTAGGCATGCTTTGTGCAGATGCTACTAATGTAGGAAACAATACTATTGAATAAGTAATACTTCGCACTTAGATAGCACTTTACATCTTCAAAGTACATACAGACATTAGCAGAATGAATCTCACAGTAGCCCTGTGAAGTATGAGATAAAGATCGTAACAGACAAGTCAGAAGTCAAGCTGAGATCAGTTGTGAGTTCCTGGCTTTAAATCCCATGCTCGTACCAAAGGTTGAGGGTCCTATTCAGTAGCTTTTGAGCTGCATTATGTTTAAAGAAAAGTTTGATTTGTGTCTGCAACTTAGCTGTAATTTGATACTAAGAAGACAGTTATTAGAGCTGAGAGTAAATGAAAGGCAAACCAGGGGAGGAGGCTCGGTAGCAGATATGAAACAAGATTTCAGTTTGCGTCTTGTTTTACACATCTGAAACACAACCAACTGTGTGGAGTTTACTGTGTATTGGTAAAAGGCACACTTTGCCCTGTAAGGGGACAGTTGGAAATTAGGAGCAATGCGTGGCTGTCATGTTCTAAAAGCAGACCAGGTCAAAATTGTCAGTTCCTTTCTACCAAAGTGAACTGGCTTTGAGTGCTTTCCAGGGTGACTGATGATGTTAAGCTCTAGTAGTTTTAGACTTACTGGTATGGGGCTGGGGGCAAACTAGTAAATCCTTGCTCTTCTGAATGTATGAGAAGAGGACTTACAGTCTGACTGGTGACTAAGGCTTTCTCGGTCACAGTCCGGTGGTGATTTCCTCTCTTCCTCCAACGAAGCAGGACGCAGAGTGAGTGCAAGGTGCAGTATGGATTATTTGCTGTTCTGGCTTGGCTGGGCTGCACTCACTGGAAGGAAAAGGTAGATGTTGAAATGCGATGTATTCTTGCATTGACTGCTTGTCTTCAGAGAACAAGGCACAGTGCAGAGAGAGTTCACAGAATCACAAGGTTGGAAAGGACCTTCAAGATCATCTAGTCCAACTGTCATCCTATCACCAATACTACCCACTAAGCTACTAAACCATATCTTGTAGCACCTTGTCCAGGCGCCTCTTAAAAACCGCAAGGGTCGGTGACTCCACCACCTCCCTGGTCAGGCCGTTCCAGTGCCTGACCACTCTCTGAGAGAAAAAGTTTTTCCTGATATCTAGTCTAAATTTCCCTGTGCGCAACTTGCGGCCATTACCTCGAATCCTATCATTAGTTATCTGGAAGAAGAGGCTGACCCCCTCCTCATCACAGCCTCCCTTCAGGAAGTTGTAGAGTGCAATGAGGTCTCCCCTGAGCCTCCTCTTCTCCAGACTAAACAACCCCAGCTCCCTCAGCCGCTCCTCATAAGGCTTGTGTTCCATACCCCTCGCCAGTTTCGTTGCCCTTCTCTGGACACGTTCCAGGGCGTCGATGTCTTTCTTGTAGTGAGGGGCCCAAAACTGAACACAGGACTCGAGATGCGGCCTCACCAAAGCTGAGTACAGGGGGATGATCACCTCCCTGCTCCTGCTGGCCACACTGTTTCTAATACAGGCCAGGATGCCATTGGCCTTCTTGGCCACCTGAGCACACTGCCGGCTTATGTTCAGCCTTGCATCGATCAACACTCCCAGGTCCCTCTCCTCATCGCTGTCTTCTAGCCACTCAGCCCCAAGCCTATAGCGTTGCATGGGGTTATTGTGGCCAAAGTGCAGGACCCGGCACTTGGCCTTGTTAAACCTCAGTTCTCCCACCTGTGTTATCAAATAGTAGAGAATAATCCCAATTTGCTTTGACTGTGGTCTTCTGGCAGTACGTGTGGGTACAAGCACATTTCTGAATTTCTTTCAGAGAGTGCATAATATGATGTTTGTGTCAGCTCTCTTCTGTATGAATGCATGCAGACAATACTTCATTTGTCCAAAGATCTGCCCATTCCTTCAGAATTTTTAGATAAATTTGAACTTGCAGAGTTGGAACTGCTTCAGCACTTTGCATGTGGGTTTAGGAATATAGCCTTGGTTACTGTCTTGGACTGTAGAAGTGGTTGCAATGTGGCTGCTGTAAGAGGCTCATTGGGATGGTAATTAACACTATGGAATCATTAGTAGTTGATAACTTTACTGTGTTTGCTGCAGCAGATGTCTTGCATTCTGCATAGTTCTGCATGTTCACAGCTCTGGTTAACATCACTGAAAATTCAGTGCAAGAAATGAGCATAAAACAGGCTGTGGAAAACCAGGATAGAGAGCAGGTCAGTGGCACAGTCTGTCTCAAAAGTTTGAATGATATTATGGAATAAAAAAAGGTTTTGGATTAGCAGTTAGATCAAAAGATGTGCTTGGCAACATGGAAAGTCTGTGTACCAGAGGTCTGTACAGGAACAAGTGACTTCATTTGTTCTGGTACAGAGTGGGGGGAAAAAAAAAAAGAAAAAAAAGCCAGTAGTATAAAAATGCAGATAGCTGCATGTTCAATAAGGCAGTACAAGGATGCTCCCTTAAACGATGTAATTGCCTACAGCTTAACAGTGATACTGCAGCTAATCACTAGAAATAATGTAGGTGCAATAGATAAGCTTAGAGTTGAAAAGTTCTAACAATGCAATCACAATATCCTCAGGTCTGGATTACTGATGAGGGTCCACACAAAGAGTAGTAACACAAAAACAATATCGGTCTTGAATAAAGCAGGCCTGGAAGGAATGTAAAATGAGACTTAAAAATCTGTCTGGAACTCAATTATGTATGTATAGGGAATCAGAAATGAAGGAATGGAAAGGAATGGTTGAGAAACACTAGGGCTGGCTCTAATGAAAAGTCTTCTCAGTAAAGTTAAAAGAGCAACAGAACCCTCTATGGGTAAGTAGAGGATAGAAGTAATACATAAAAGAAAAAGAAATGTTGAAGAAAGTACATAGAATCTTTGAAGGGACAACAGAGTTGTAGTGTATACAGTAAAGCCTAGTTTGTTTGCAGTTTAAGGTAGAAAACCAGACATGCATGCAATGCCATGTTTTGTTATGCACTTATTTATGTGTTTACTGAACTGTGTGCTTGCCTATATATGACATCCTTATCTCTAAACTGGAGAGATGTGGGCTTGAAGGGTGGACTATTCGGTGGATAAGGAATTGGCTGGATGGCTGCACTGAATTGCAGTCAACAGCTCTATGTCCAGGTGGAGGCCAGTGACGAGTGGTGTCCCTCAGGGGTCCATCTTGGGACCAGTGCTGTTTAATATCTTTATCAATGACATAGACAGTGATATCGAGTGCACCCTCAGCAAGTTTGCAGATGACACCAAGCTGAGTGGTGCAGTTGATACAACAGAAGGGAGGGATGACCTGGACAGGCTTGAGAGGTGGGCCCATGTGAACCTAAAAAGGTTCAACAAGTCCAAGTGCAAGGTGCTGCACGTGAGTTGAGGCAGTCCCAGACATGAGTACAGACTGGGAGAAGAACTCATTGAGATCATTCCTGAGGAGAAGGACTTGGGGTTTCTGGTGGACGAGATGCTCAACATGAGCCGGAAGTGTGTGCTTGCAGCCCAGACGGCCAACTGTATCCTGGGCTGCATCAACAGAGGTGTGGGCAGCAGGTGGAGGGAGGTGATTGTCCCCCTCTGCTCTGCCCTCGTGAGGCCCCACTCAGAGTGCTGCATCCCAGTCTTGGGCCCCCAGCACCAGAAAGATGTGGACGTGTTGGAGCAGGTCCAGAGGAGGGCCACGAAGTTGATCAGAGGGCTGGAGCACCTCTCCTATGAAGAAAGGCTGAGAGGTTGTTCAGCCTGGAGAAGAGAAGGCTCCAGGGAGACCTCATTGCAGCCTTTCAGTACTTAAAGGGGGCTTATAAAAAAGATAGAGAGGGACTCTTAACACGGGCAGATAGTGATAGGACAAGGGGGAATGGTTTTAAACTAAAAGAGGGCAGATTTAGACTGGATGTTAGGAGGAAGTTCTTTACTCAGAGGGTGGTGAGGCACTGGAACAGGTTGCCCAGGGAAGTTGTGGATGCCCCATCCCTGGAGGTGTTCAAGGCCAGGTTGGATGGGACCCTGGGCAACCTGATCTAGTGGGTGGCATCCCTGCCCATGGCAGGGGGGTTGGAATGAGATGATCTTTAAGGTCCTTTCCAACTCAAGCCATTCTATGATCCTATGATTCTATACATCCGTACCTGGGAGGAGATAGTTATCTGGGGTTGTTTGTATTTGCCATACCAGGATGCCTGGTAACTCGGTTTGCTAATTTTGTGAAAGTTCTGTTCTTTTAATGGTGTTCTTCTGTAACCAGAAATAGCAATATAAATCCTTTACTCAAGTCAAAGAAGAAATACCAATGTAAAAACATATGACATCTGTCAGCTCTTTAACTGTTTATTTGATTTTGCATTATCCACAACACTGCTCGACTTTCCCCCCGACCCCATCTCCATTTACAAATAGAAACTGTGCTATTTCCAAGCACCTCTCAACAGAGTAATACCAAGTTAGGTCAGGAAACCAGAAGACAGGTAGGATGGCTTGAGATAGCAGAATGATTCCTAGCTTGCCATCACCTTTGACAACTCAGTTAACTTCCCTGGTTTTCCATACATAAAATTGACATTGCACATTTCATAGGACCTCTGCGAGGTCTAGTAAATTAAGATGCAAGCAGAAATACATTCCTCTCATTGGAAGACAGAAATTTTCCTTGTTTGTGCATGAAGATGGAATACCCTTTGTCAGAGTTGAACCTGGGAAGTTGAGCAAGTGAAATTCTGGAAATTTTCTGGCGAGAGCTTCTGGCTGTGATTTCCTAGTACAGCCAACCCTGGGAGTGACAGTGGAGCCAGGAGCTGGCACAGCTTGCTGTGGTACTCAAGGGTAATGGTACCATGCACTCCACAATTGACAGGCATTGTCTGTAGCAGCATGCAGGTCACCTCCCTTCAACTGTTTTCACAGCACTCCGCACAAAATTTCTTCTAAATGGAAGAGATTTGCCATGCCTCCAGTATGTCTGTTTTGCCATGATCTGGTGTTCTACCTGCACTGAGCAAAGTGGATTGAGCAGTATGCCCCTGCAAGAAAGCGTAGGGGAGAAGGAGTCTGATATCTCCCCAGAAACCCCAGGACTTGTCACTGGATCTCAGAGAAGAGAGAGACAGTAGGATCAGTAAGGATCATACAAATTATGCTTTCTTCAACACAGGTCTTCAAAGCATGCACAGGTACGGTGAGCTTCCACTGTGTTGTGGCGTATTATAAGGATTTGAACCCTGGTCTGCACAAACTTTTGCTACTGGACTGTGGTGGTTTTACCCAGCTGAGCAGCGGAACTCCACCACAACCGCTCTCTCACTCCCCCTCCTCAAAGGAACAGGGGGAGAAAATCCAATGGACAAGGGCTCAAGGGTTGAGATAAGGACAATAAGGTTGCTTACTGTCACGGGCAAAACAGACTCAGCACAGGGAGATTAATATAATTTATTACTATAACTAGCAGACTAGAGCAGTGAGAAACTAAAAGCAAACTAAAAACACCTTCCCCCCACCCACCCTCTTCTACCTCCTCCCCCTGAGTGGTGCAGGGGAACGGGGAATGGGGGCTGCGGTCAGCCCATATCGCTTCGTCTCTGCCGCTCCTTCGCGGTCACTCCCTGC
>VXAL01000994.1:92645-138921 GCA_013399475.1 Chauna torquata | reverse complement strand
GCAGCCTCCTTCAGGCCAGATCCACCTGCTCCTCCGCGGGCTCCTCCACGGGCTGTAGCGTGGAGATCTGCTCCATGTGGTGCCCCATGGGCTGCAGGGGGACAGCCTGCTCCACCATGGGCCTCACCACGGGCCGCAGGGGAACTTCTGCTCCGGCACCTGGAGCACCTCCTCCCCCTCCTTCTTCACTGACCTTGGTGTCTGCAGGGCTGTTCCTTGCTCCTCTCTCTCCCAGCTGCTGTTGTGCAGCAATTTTTTACCCTTTCTTAAATCTGCTCTCCCAGAGGCACAACCAGCATCGCTCACTGGCTCAGCTCTGGCCAGTGTTGGGTCCTTTTTGGAGCCGGCTGGAGCTGGCTCTGATCTGACATGGGGCAGCTTCTGGAATCTTCTCACAGAAGCCACCCCTGTGGCCCCCCTGCTACCAAACCTTTACCACATAAACCCAATACACTTGACCTATGAGAAAGTGGCTATTCTCTACCCTTCAAACTCTGAAACTGGTGTGAAATAGTAGGTTACAATGAGTAGGCACATACTGACAGTGTGACATACTGTTGGGAGGGGTCAGCTTTCTATTAACAAACTATCCTAAATGACTGGATAGTGTTTTTCTTTTGCTGATAGTAAAGATCTTTGCAAAGCATGTTAATTAAGGAATATCTAAATGGTATGCTTTCAATTTACAACAACTGATGCAGAGAGGTGAGAAAGCACCCCTATTGCGTTCATTTTCCCCATGAATGAAACCTTGTTTCTATGTTAAATAATTTGTTAGAATTTGAGTTAAAACTTTTGAAGTTTCATATCACCTCAGACTCAGAAATCATTGCACAGTGAATAGTTCTAGTCAAACATGCGATCAAAATAGCATGGCTTCATAGCAAAAACCTTTGCATGTGTGAAGCTCCGGTATTGAAGGTAATGGTTGGAGAGAATGTAATTTTAAAACATGGAAATATTATGTAAAATCAATAGATGTACAGGGTACTGTTTATTTCTCTGATATGTCAGGTTGTTTTTTTTTTATTGTGTTAGTAGCAGGTGTTAAATTCTACTAAACAAGTGAAAAATAGAAATAAATATTTAATTTACTGTATCTATCAATTATACAAAATTGGCTTATGAAATATTAAAGTGTCTTTTAAGAGATTGCAAGTAGGAACACCAGTTAGACAATTCAGTCCCTTAACAGCAACTTAATATAGATGTGGAAATAAACTAAGCATGATTTTAGGGTTGTTGGTCCTGGGATTTTTTTTGTTGGTTTTAAGGTGGCAAGGCCTCATGATTAGGCCTATCTGATCTGAAATTATTTTGAAACATATGCCCATCATATGTAAATATCATATCATCAGAATGTAAAACTAGGCTTCTAAAAGAAAGATGTTGAATGGAAAAATACACTAGGAATATGTGATCTTGAACATCAATAGGGCATTTTGAAGCACTCTAGGTACTCATTTGAACAAACCCATTTTCTCGTAAGGAACAGGAATGCTGTGAAAAACAAAGAAGCATGCCAAGAGGTGGACACAAACGTAAGTGAATTCCATATTGAGACATTAAAAGGGGCCAAAAATTAGTCATATGAAACAAGTTAGTCTTAAGGAGATTATGGATAGTTTCCTTACCAGTAAACTGGATCTTAAAACACACTGAGGTCAATATAAAGACACTCACTAACTTTTAACAGATCGGATCCTAACAGTGCTGACACTGTATTTCCAAGTGTTACTTCATTAAGTGCAGAGGAACAGGCTGAATGTCCAAGCTAACTGCTGGGTTGCACGTTACTACAAACACATTCCTCACTGAGCTAAACAGGACTGACTATTCAGTTGTAAACATTTAAGCTTATATATAACAGCTTCCCTTCCTTATAAGTTTTTAACTGGAATTCAGAGGTCATCGTAGTAGAGTTTCTCAATCTTTTCTCAAAGGAAAATATTTCTATCAGAATACGACCATAGCATATAGCAATATTCTTCAGGAATGTGCTCATTTCAGTGATGTTCGGAAGGAGCGCTCCATGGCTTTTTCCAGCTTGCCCCTGCGGTGGCTAGCAGTGTTTTTGGTGAGTTGCGAAGGGACCTGAACTTCCTTGTTAGGTACTTTGATTACTTAGAGTCTGTCTCCCAGGCTTTCTATGCTCCTTTGATTCATGTTACCAAAGTGCAAACCATGTTATTAAGATGTTGAAAGGAATGGAAGATACTTCTTTCTTTGATACGATACTTTGGAATTTCAACCTCAAGGGAATGTTTCTCATTTATTTATTTATTTATTTATTTATTTATTTATTTATTTATTTATTTATTTATTTATTTATTTATTTATTTATTTATTTATTTATTTATTTATTTATTTATTTATTTATTTATTTATTTATATTCCTTTTCTGAAATGATAGTTTTTAATTTCAGCATCTCTCAGATAAGTCAATTTCTAGTTTCTGACCATGCCTACCTTATTGTTACCAAACCGCAGCAGCTTTCCCAGAGCTTCCTGTAATAGTCCTGCTTTTGAGGGGAATTTTCAAAGACGAAGATGACAGCAAAGTCCATAGTCTTCGTGGCAAGTCAACAGGGATCTGATATCTGATTGTCCTTTGCACCTTTGATGTTTCTCCCACTCTAGCATTTGTGCTATGGAGTTACTTTCTCTGCAGTGTACAACTGCAGCTGATTCCTCAAGTTGAGTTCTCAGTAAATCTAAGATGTAAAAAAACTTTCTCCTTGATGATGCCAGGACTTTTGTTTATAAGCAGAAAGTCTTCCTTCTGTCGCCTTTGTAGCTACACTGCCAATCCAATGTCCAACTTATCAGCCTATCCCAAACATTGCATAGGTTAAATCTGGTAGTTTATCAAGAAGATTTGTTAATTCATCTCTAAAGGACCAAAAAGGAAACAAATGGCAGTGTTCCATATTCCTTTCAGCACATTAGACTTAAATTATGCAAAAGAAAATTATGAATCATGTATCTTCAAAAGACTCCTTCCCACTGGTCCTGGAAAATGGACATGTAGAGAGCTCAAAGGAAATGCAAAGCCTTACACATAAATGGAGCTTTGAAACAAACCCAAGCCTCAGGATAAGAAAGCAGCTTGGTGGGGTGTGATGGAAGGGGGTGCCATGTTTCTGATGACCTGTAGTCCCCAGCAAGAGGAGGGGTAGCATTTTCATATGGTACACTGGTAACAAGATGCCATGTAGATGCTGCTGATAGCTAAGTGGTTGTATTTCTGTTGTAATCAGGTACGGTTTGCAGCTTCTCTGGATGTAACCAGATTTAGCTTCAGAACAGTTTGCTCAGTTATGGTTGTAGTGCAGTTGCAGCCTTGAGGCAGGCTCCTCCGGGACCTTCAGCTGGATGGACTCTGTGCTATTGTACCTATGCCGTTTCCAGTGATTTCCAGTGCCTGGGTTAAAATTACAGCTCACTTAGCTTTAAACTAACTGTCTCCAGAGTGTACTGCAGAAATGCTGGTTTGCTGCTGAAAAGTGAAACCAAAAAATCCAAGTAAAATAAACAGAGCTACTCCATGCTTTTGAACTTCTTGGTGAGTTCATTTGCAGAGACTTGCTTGTATTAGGAAATAAGAACTGAATGCAGGAGAGAAACCTAGGAAGAAAGAATGTATTTTTTCTGCTGAAATGTTCCAGAGAGAAAGTTTAAAAAAAAAAAAAGTGATGGGTAAAAGAAATCTTGAGGGTTGAAGGGGTTCCTGTGCCTTTTGTACACTATTTTTGCAGAGAAACACAGGAACATGCAGGCACTTTGCAATCTATGTATGAAAATAATACAGATTTTTGTTACAAAGAATTATTAATTACTGACACTGCTGCATTTCCTTACTTGGCAATAATTCAGCAAACAGTTCTGCCAGTTCAGGTTATTGTCTAACCTCAACTCATTGTTGTCTCATTGTTTCATGAAAGACAGAAGCAAGAAAGGAGCTGAGACTGTCTGGGAGGAGGTTTTAAATGGTGGAAGGCAAAGGGAAGGTAAAACTAGAATCCGTTCAAGTTGGAAGGAGGTAGCTAATATGGCATTTGAGGCATCAGTGATGCGTACTGTATTATTCATAGCTGTGACTGATACGGCTTGTAGGTTTTCTACGTTTTCATTTGCTAAATTAGGTGGGACATCACATAAAGACTAAAGTAGTCAGTGAAACGTAGAAAGGTTTAGATCATCATGATCATACAAAGCTTGCAGACGCCTTTCCACAAAATGTGAGTTGCTACAGCACTGATTTTTATGTTAATTTACTAGTGAATAATTTAAAAAGACCTGTTTATTTTTTAATAAAAAGGAAAGATATAAATTGGCTGAGTGTTCCTAATGTTACTTACAGCTGCCATTGAGCAGATGTTAGGGATTCTGAGTGGTGTGCTAGACCAAAATAAGTTTTATGAATAAACAAACAATTTCTTTTTACTACCAACTCTTTCAGACTGATTTTCTCCCAAATTCACAATAAATGGCTTTTAAAAGTCTCCTCATAAATAATTACCTTTCTTGTGCCACTTTTGCGTAGGCACTTGGATTTTAATTACAATGATGAACTGTTTTAATAAGTTGTTAAATAATTTTATCTTTTTAGGGCTGAATGCATATTCCATTTTTCTTTGACTTCATTGGTTCCTGGGAATTTAATCCTTTTAATTCTTACTAATTCACTTGATATTGCACTTTCACTCCCCTTTATAAATTCACGTTGGAGAAGCAAACAGCATGCAGCAGCACCTTTTTCTTCTGATCTCTACACGCACACACCCACCTTAGCTTGCTGGTTAACAACAGCCTCCTGTTACTAGTAACCATTTTGTTTAACTCAGTCATTTTGATCACAGGAAGTTTGAAAAGATAGGTAATTAAATGGAGACAATGGGTTTTTGCTTTGGGCTAATGTCTGGGTGCCTTAAAGCACTCTACAGAAGATGGCTAGCAAAGTAGATATTGTTCTTGGTTGATAGACAGGGCATATGCAACACTGCTATACTGAGGTTCAGACCAGTGCTTTTCAATGTAAATACTTACAGATACATATGTATGTGGTTTGATGTAGAGAAATGCTGAACACACGTAATTCCTCATGACTTCAGTTGTGATTCAGTAACTTTGAAAAGTAGCTGCTTTATGGAACTGTGTACATCTCTATTGGGATGGTGGGGAGAAAGCCAAATGACAGATTTTTAAACTTCCTGAATTTTAGTCTCATGGCATGGTCAAAATTTACATCATTAAAAGCATCTGCTTTAAAAAAGAAAAAAAAGCACACATCATGTTTAAACTTTTATAGTTTTCTTTTAGATTAAGTATGGAAACAAAAAACATGGTAGTATGTCTCATGATCCCACTCCTGACACAATTTGAGTCACCACAAATAGTATTAATACCAATTCAGGTAGTTAGAAGTCATAGTTGAAAGTGTTGATCCTGCAAGGCTTTGAGTTTACTGGGTTTGGGTTTGTCGCATCAAATATCTATTTCTTTGGGCTGCAGCCATGGGCAGCTTTGGGTCCAAGGTCAAATGGGGAGACAGTACTGCCAGTTTTTGCTCCTGTGTCAGAAGCTTAATATTACAGAAGGAAGGGCATAGACCAGGTGGTTGTGCTTCATGATGTGATGTTGACACTGTCACCACTGCTGCAGTTTGCCAAGTGGCAACTCAGTAAAAGAGGGATAACATTTTGTTTGACCACTTCAATTTCAGAATGTGTAACTGTGGATGAAGAACCCATTGCTATCAAAGTAAGGCTCTAAATTATTTCCATGCAAAGATATAAACTTTAGATATTTTTTTTTTTCCTGTAAGTAAGACATTAAATGTACTGTCTCAATGAATAGTGACATTTAATAACTCTCCACTAATACCTGTGAGTATTACATACATCTAGCACAAAGAGAGTTTGATACACAATTTCTTTCATTCCCAGTATTTCGGTAAAAAAAAAGAAATGCCAATATACAAAATGATAATATATATTTTAGTGTAGGTTTTGAAAAAGTAAAACCTATATATAACATGTAGATTTGAAGATTAAAATATCATCTTCATTTTGCCAGTGGACTAACCAAATGTGCTTTTCTATATCAGTTTCAATTATTTTTAACCAAAAACCAGTCAGTTGTTTAATCAGATTTTTGGTACTTTTGGTTTGAGATATTCACCATATTTGCAGTTTCTGACCAGATCAGGACACAGACTGTTGATAAGTGGAGGGAAAGAAACAATGCCCCAGCATAGGAAGGTATTTTCCTTATGAGTTGCTGCCTATTTCTGATGATACTTAAGGGTTCTTTTGATTTTCTTCATTCTTTTAAAGTAGTTCTCAGTAGATCGCTGTGCCAGAAAAGTCTGACAATTTATCAGCAACATGCCTTCATAAAGCATCCCTTTGAAACAACATTGTTAGTTTTGCCATGTAAGCATCATTAATAATACAGCTGAGGGGAAAAAAGATCTCAAAAAAACCCCCCAAAAAACAGAAGTGTGTCTTTCCCTGACCCCCAGCAGTGAGGTGCTTCCTGCTCAGAGTGTGGCTGCACAGTCAGGGTTTTTGTTTTTGTTTTTTTGTTGTTGCTGTTTGGGTGGCAGGCTTTTTGGTATTCAGGCCACCTGAAGGGCTAGAAACCTAGAAACAACCCTCCTGACAGTAGGGAAAACATCTGTCAGTAACTGAAAGTTCTCCCCCAACACTGCAGCCTACACATGTGGGTTTTTGCAATTTTGCCAGATATCAAATTATCAAGGTGGGAAAAGAAGAAGGAAGCACTCTGAGGGGTAAACCTTTTGGGAAGGAGGAGCTATGAGTGAGCTCCTTATAATAAAATGTATATATATTTTTAAAAATAATCATAATGGAAAAAGAAACAATAACTGGTGATGCTGGCCATTTTAACAATTCTGCCTTGAAATATGGTACTTCATTTGTAACAAAGTCTTTCCAGAGTGTTTCCCTTTTGATATTTGTTGCATCAGAAGGAGATTGCATAACCCCTGGACCCGTGGCAGATCAATGTGTTCAAAAATTGATTGTATTGAAGACTTTCAAGAGTCATAAAAATTAAGCCAAGTGCCTAACATTTTCGTAGTGATCACATGATTACTGGAGGGGGAAGGTTCAGCTCGCTATGCAAGCCTGTGAGTAACCTATTCTACGTCATTTCTTAAAGCCAGGAGGAAACAAAGACGTTACAGACTGGAGTCTGGTGAGACCTGGCACTTAACGTTTTTCAGGCAAAGCCAAAGGCAGGACATTGGCCCCAAAATTCTCTTTGGATATTCCTTTGATACTGAAAATCTCTCCAGTGCAGAAGAAGCACTGTAGAAGCCTGCACCTGTGCCAGCTCTCTTCTTATGTGTAGGGTACAGCATGAACGAGGAGCTAATGCTGTCTGTTTGTCCTCTGCATGACAAAGAGCCTGGATGCTGGACAGATTCTGACTGTGGCGTTAGGACATGACTTTTAAATCTCAAAAATCAGTCCACCTTCCTCTGGCTTAGAGTCAGAACAGAGTCCTATCTTGAAGTGTTGAAAAACACTCAAAATGACATTGAAGTGTCATGATTTTGGCTCTATTATGGTTTTTTTTTTTAAATCTTTAAAATTCATAGCACCTTCTAATCTTGATAAAGTAAACTAATTTTCTAGTTTCTTTGTTCAGTATGGAGTATCTCCAAATGGATTTTAAGCAGCTCTTTTTCAATTTGAGTAATTTTATTACAAACTAATAGACAATACGTAAGCATACCTGAGTTTTAATGTTAACATATTTGTTTCAGAGTTGCTATCAACATTAAAAAGCACAAAGCTGAATCTGGTTGTTAAAATATGGTATGCGATATGCCATGTAGTGCTGTGATTCCAAGCAGTCATACGTATTTATTATTTTATTCCAAGCTGTAGTGCTGTTACTGGTAGATATATCAGGGCTTTAGCCACAGTTAGTAATATGTCATGTACTAGACAACATTTTGGGAGATGAAGATGTATTGATCCGAAGCCAGGAATGCCAGCAGGTAAAAAGCCTGACCTAGAACATTGCTGTTTTAATTATATCACAATTTAGGATAGTTTATCATTGCTTAGGTTATTTTAAATGTGAACAAGTAAATGATGCAATACAATTCAATGTTTGTAAAGGAAGTTTAACGGGTGAGATTTTTCAAATTGAATCTACGTTCTTCCACAACATTTTGTTTTTTCATTCAGCCCAGTAGGAGCACATGTCTGGGTGTTGAGAACCTGGGTGCCTGCATCTCATCAGGAAGAAGAGGCCAACTTATATGTTGCTTCATAAAGGAGCAACAACTTGTTTTAACAGCAACCTGTGTGTCACTGGTAAAGTGATGAGAATGAATGCAAGGGTTCCTTCTCAAACACCTGCTATACCTATAGCCAATCTGTGTGTGATACTAACACTCTGCCAAAGCAGAGAAAGGTCACCCTCCCCCTCTTAGCCCCTGGCCACATCCGTGTCCCTGTACAGAGACAATGCATTATTTTAGAACCATTAGCTTTTTTATGAAATTTATGACTTTTGGACATTAGGGCGAGCTGTAGAGTTCAGCCACCACTATCTTTGCAGCAAAGGGTAGGAATAGGGTGTTGAAAGATGTGACTGCCTTTTTTGCAAATGTGTAATGGTGAAGATGATGGTGGTGATGAGAGGGAGTGGGTCTGCTGCTCTGTGCTGTCCTCCAAGCATGCTGCAGAGCACTTCCACTAGATTTTATGCAGTACTATGGCTTTGTTCACCTGTAACACCATGCTGTTACCAGCTTTGCACTGTAGTTTGTGAACTATTTTATTTTATTTTATTTTATTTTATTTTATTTTATTTTATTTTATTTTATTTTATTTTATTTTATTTTTTGGTTGGTTGTGCTTCTTCTGCTCTTCAAGTATTTTGGTAGCTGATGGATGGAACAGCCCCATCTTAAAGTAACTGTCCTGGAGTGAAAATGAGACGCACTGCTGTCTCCATGTACACTTCTGCTACTCTTGACCCAGTTCACTCTTCTCTCCACTGCATAAAACGTGCCATGGCTGCCTGCTTCTGTTTTGTCATGGGTATTGTGCTGTGGGGAGGCTGGGGGTCCAGGCACCTGGGGCCAGAGCCGTGCCATCACTTCCTGCCCTTGGTGCGCTGAGGCATGCTCCCATGCTAAAGTAGAGAGGAGATTTGCACTGCTGTCTATTGTATTTTGTGTCTTGCTCAAAACGGGAGGCAAGTGGCAAACCATATCCACACGGTAGTCTGTAAAGGATAACAGCATTATGACTGGATAAGCTGAGAGGAAAGGTATATTTTTTTTCTCAGTGATTATTGTAAGGTTACCATTAGGTGTTGGGATGTATTGATTTATTTATTCTTTCTACCTTTGGCTCGTCGTGTGTCATTAGGCAAACTGCTTAACCAGTTTCAGTATTGCCGTCTGCAAAACGAAATAAGGTTAATACAGGTCATCACTGTAAAGCCCTGGAGTGTAATGCATGGTACACATTTTTGAATAAGTAAAATGAAAATCTCAGTGAAGGAGCATGAAATTTAATAAGCAGATAACAATACAGGGATTCCTTAAATTTCCTTGTGGTCTCACTAATTGCTCTTGGGAAAAAATCCTGCTGGTTCCTCTTTGGAGAAGACAAGGGATGACTGATGCAGTGGTGCATAATTGCCTGCACTGCTCCTGCACCCGTGCATATCCCAACACTGCTTCTGCCTGGCAATATGGGAGGGGACTGGGAGCATGTGTTTTTTCCTATGCTTTAGTGTGGTTTGAAGCCTAAAGCCAAGAGCCACCATTGACAGCTGTGGCCTTTGAGATTGGAGCATGTCAATTTTTTATTTTCTCTTTCACCATGCACAATAGGGATTGGATTGGAAGAAATGCTCTAAAAATAATAAGAGCCAACACTATATAGCAGAGCAACAGAAGGTGGTATGGATCTTTCTTTCGAACCTTCTAAAGAAATACATTTTAAATGAACACACAAGAAACTAATACTAATTAAGTAGTAGTATCCTATGGAGACCTGTGGTAGTGCATTAGCAAGCTATGCATAATTCAGCAACGCTGAATTCTTTCAGAGATCATCTACAGGGAATTTTGCATAAGTATGGTCTTAATAATTTGTCCCTTCATGTGCGTGCGTAAGTGTTCCTAAGGGCATCATTTGGCCTGCAGATCACCTATTACCATAGATAGTGTACAAGAAAGGAAGCATCCATTTCTAGTCTTGAAAACCAAGCTGAGATGATAGGATGGGTCATTAGGAAGGTTGTCTTATTTGTAAACAGACATTAAACATGGAGCCCCGTGATGTGATTCTTTTTTTTCCCCATGCAGGCACTTTTCAGAAAAGAGGTTTTTTTTTAAAAAAAAAAAAGTTCACAAAAGACCAAGTTATAAGCCAGCAATTTCAAAAATGGTAGCTTAGACACGGGCATATGAAAACATGCATAACCACCTAAATAAGTGGTCTGGCAGCGTAGCTGTGTGTGATGGAGTTGAAGCTACTCAGTGAGCTACCGCTTAAGTGAGTTTTCGGAGTTGTATATTCTCTTCTCCTCAACGACAAAGTTAAGCTAGCAGGAAATATATTTTATCTTCCAAATGGAGTAGGGTAAGGATATGTAAGTGGACTATTATGGTGACTCAGCTAACAAGAATTAGCTACTACATTAGCATTTTATATCTTGCCCTGCCTCTCATTTTCAGCGGGTTGATAACCTGGTAGTCCCTAGTTGGGCTAATCATGTGTGAATCTGAAGACCCTTATTTTAGGTACTCATAAAATAAAAAGATGACTTGCTCATGTATCTTTATGCATCTTTGATAATGTATTGTTTTATTGTTGCTACCTTATCAGCACAAACAGCAGGGGCTTACGCAGGTCCCCTCAACAGCATGACTCTACCACCACTCCTAGAAGTCTTGTAAAGGCCAGGACATTCAATTCCTGCCCTGTGTTCACCCTACGTTGCCACATATTGTTATATCCCAGTTGCAGCAACCAAGATACATTTCTGCTCATTGCAAGTATGTACAAGGTAGCATGGCATAATTGTCCCTCTGCAAGTGTTTGTCTCTGAACTATTGTTTAAAACTGCCAGTCTCATCTTTGTTCTTTATTAAGAGTAAGGCAACAACACGGAGTCTGTAGTTATCAGGAGATAATCATTCCCCAAGGGCATTTGAAGCACTTCACAACCAAAAGGTTGTGATTACTCCACGATTGCTATACTGCTTATTATTGCTTATTGCTTAATTATGGAACCATAGTTAATTTCCTGGATGCTGTCATCTAAATAGCATTCTCTGGTTCTTGTGCTGTGCTTCATTTTTACATGGACTGGGAAGCTTTGTGGTATTTTGCAATGATGGATTGGGATAGCAATAGGATGGGCCAGTCATGCCAGCTCTGGCCTTCGGGAGACCAGGACATTCAATTCCTGCCCTGCCAAATGCTTGCTGAGAGGCCTTGGGCAAGTCGCTCTTCTTCTGTGTACTTCAGCTACACCCAGGTGCCAGAGTAAACAAGGCTGTCTGAGTATCTAGAATAGATAAATTTAATGGGCTTCATCTTAACCCCTGGGTATGGATTCAGGCAACAAGCTGCAAAGGCACTGCTTTTACTTTTAGCACGTGCAAATTCAGCTGGCTTGTTTTAAATGGCCTTTGGTGGAGTGCAGTGGCTGAGGTGTGTGTGTAGGGTGAGAGAGCAAAGGAAGAGGGTTTTAATATCTTAAAAAAATACTCTAGCTGGTGTCACAAGGCATGTGACCACAGCCCAAGTGGCCTGGCTCTCAACTGTGCGGAGAACTTGGTTTCTCTGTACAGACTGTGGCAGTGGTCACATTTCTTGTGGTTTGTGCAGATCTCTGTCTCTGATTAAATTAGGGTGATACTTGCTGGGCCTTGGTGCTGTAATGCATCCCACACAGGTGGTTTACCGGGTTCGCAGCAAGCCCAGCTGAAACAGGCATCTAATGCTGCTGTGTTTCAAAAGGGCTTTGATGTCTGAACTCTTTACTGATTCAATGAGTCGTGCCTGACTCACTGCCTTGAAAGGCAATGTATTACTGTGGTTCCACACTGGAAAAGAGTAAAAAGTGTGGCTTTTCCAGGCTCACTGGCCTAGAAGTCTACCCTGACGAACTCATTTTGTAAGTCTTTGACTTAATGTTTCACTCTATCAAGTAACCTACCCTGAGGAAGGAGAAAGCGACCCAGGACGTATTTTAATATTAGCCTTGATATTTGCATGTATATATTCATAGGAAGATGGGAAAATGCATGATAAATTTTGGTTTCTAAATCATCATCTAAATTTCCTGATGATACTCCTGCTGAACTTCATTCCTTAGACTTGTTTTTGAAAACATGAATAAGAAATAGAATTGATGAAACACTTTTTATTATTACAAGGTTGGCATAAATTCTACTTAATGAGCTGCTTTTTATGTCAGTGGTTGATTTTTAAATCCCCCTTTTCATTACTGAAATCTACACGTTAATAATACGTTACATTGTGGTGCACTCTGCTAGTGTGCATCTTCCGAGTTCTGCGAGAGGCTGCCTGGAGTCCTGCAAGGAAGCTCTTGTATCATAAATAGAATTTGTTCAGCAAATAAAAATGTATTGTTTTCATTGTTAGAGGATGCTACTAAATTGGCTGTATGTTTGTCTAATAATCACATCTAAAGCTGATTATTCTGGTAATAGCCTTAAGATATTATTTAAAAATAAATATATAAATGCACTACTTTTGTACTAATACTAGTTTTTAATCTCTTCTTGTTTCTATGAAGTCTGAATGAGATTTTCAAAATTGAATAATAATTTGATCCGTTAATCTTTTGAAGCTAGTAATTTTATTTTCCCCTCTTTGCAGTCTCTGAGGCTTGCAAATGAATAGAGCTTCATTACTGGAGTCTGCATTTAATAACCATTATCCATTATCTTGTAATTAAGACTCCCTGTAACGAATCATGAGGACAATGCAAAAATACATAGTACATTTCTTTAATGAACTGGAAAATGTTCATCTTGTTCTATTTAGTAATGAGTTGCTGAATAGTCGTTAAATCCACTGGAGAATAGAGCTAGATGGATTTTGAAGACTATCTTGAGTTTGTGGTTAATCTATTAGAATTAAAATTTCATCTTCTATTTTTATCAACAGCTGATTAGAAGTCATTCTGTTTGACCAAATTGATTAGAAGACCATATACAAGGGCAGCTGTTGTTTAATGAAAGTTTTTAATGAAACTGTACCATAGAGACTTGTAATTATAAGACTTATAAAAGCTTTGACTTACCTTATACTAGAAAAAATGAAAAGTATTACACTGAAGGACTTTAAGTGCTACGTTTCAAAAGGGAAATGAAAAATACAATTTGGCATTTTTAAAGTTTCACTTCCACTATTGTTTGTTTTAACATGACTATCTGATGTCCATACTGTCTTTCTGAAAGGGAGTAGCTTTGAAATATGTAACTCAACTATCTCATATGTGCTCAGTTCCTTGCAAAGCTCAATCATCTCTTAATTGCCTCTTTTTCATATTGTAACTTCTCTGGAGTTAGAACTTGTTTCCTGAGTAGTAATTTCTGTTTATAATGGGAAATGTTGTAGGATGGTGCAATTTAAGCATCAATGTCTAGGCAGGAAGCCTACAGAGAGAACCGTGGTCTTACAGGAGACAATGGTAGTGATACAGTTTGATTATGTTTAAATTACAGGACACTGGAACATGCCTGGCTTTATTTCAGCTTCCCAACAGGCTGAAACCTAGCTGTGTGCCAACCTTCAGCAGAAAGACAGGTCTCTGGGGCATGCCACAGCACACCGTCAAAATGTAGTCTAGGCAACTCCTTACTTTCAGCCAGTAGTGAAAGTTCCCTTTTTTACTCCAGGGGATGTCACAGAGGCATCATCATTCAAATAAGAGACAAAATGGACCCTAAGCCAAATCTGAAGTGTAAGCAGATGCAGTTCCAATTGACTTAAGTGGATGATGCACTACTATGTTATGTTTCAATTAGCCCTCTTCTCCTCCCGATTACTTTTGATAATTAATGATCCCACAATACACTTTTTCTAAGAAGTAGGTTCCCAGGGGTGAAGTATGCCCTAATGCAGTTAAGGAAGTTTTGTCATTGTATTGTGTCAGTGCAGGATCAGATACTGCAAGGCAATTTTTTTTTGGTTAGTTTCTTAGCTTTTCATAATATTGTGCTGCTGGATTCATTTTAAGCCAGTCCAGAACAGCAAGAATGTACAAGAACACTATGCAAGTGTTCAGGACAGACAGTGAGGAATATTGTATAAAAGCAAGAAAACAAAACAAAACAAAAAGCCACTGCTAACTCTCCTTCTTAAAATAAGAATTTTTTGACCTTGTTTCTGTATTATATCAGACAATGGCTTTAAGTATCTTAATTTGCAGTGTTAATATTGCAAAACACATAAAAACGGAGTTTTTCCCCTATTTACAGTATTACACAGCTGGTATCATAAACACGTAGGATTCCTTTCCTTTCACTTTGAACAGCTATGGGAGATACGATACTAGACTGTCAAATATGAGACTAAATGGATGCAAAGTTAAATTCAAAACCTGATGAAAATTGTTTTTATTCAGAAAGATCCTTGTGGAAATATTAAAATGTTGATTTATGTGCAAAATTTGTTCAGAGGAAATCATTTGCATTATTGTGGTTAACCTGATATCTTCATTTTACATGCATGTAACGTATGTAACACACATATATATTGAATGTCCATACAGGAGCATATAATATATTGGAGTGTCCTGAAGAGATTGTTAGTGTGATAGCTAGAGCAAAGAATTAAGAGCGGAGGTGTTCATTTAGCCCCTGGGAAGTCTGTGTTGCTCTGAAACTGGATGGGTAACTCACCTTCCTGTTCTAGCCTCAGCTTGTGCAAGGTTAATATCGACCCCACAGGGATGTGTAAAGGGATGCTTCATAATTGCTGTGAAGGATGAGGACATCCTTGGAGGGCATGAACTACATATGTGCGCAGTGGCTCTTATTATAAAACTACCATAAAGCTTTTTACTTCCTTTAAGGTTCTGATTTTATAAAGACATCTACAGGAAAGGAAGTGGAAAATGCAACCCTTCCAGTTGGAGTAGTCATGATGCGAGCCATTAAAGAATTCTACTGGCAAACCGGCAACAAGGTAATTCTTGTGACCTTTCTAAAAATAAACCAAACAGGTTGACTCAGAAGGAGTCACAACTGTAACATTTTCAAAATGCAGAACATATAAACCTGTGTACATTAGCTTCCGTGACTATAGAGCAGTAGGTAATGTGCAGTGGGACTTTTCTGTTGTATTCCTCTTTCCATTAGCTAATAATTCAAAATACTACTACTACTAATAATAATAAAAATCCTAAACCAAAAGGCACCTTTGCCTTTCCTACCTTGATTAACTGTCAATTTCCTAAAAGCTCATGCAATCTTGATAAATCCTGTGCTGCATTTGGTTTTGAGTTTTGTTTTGCCATTTAAGATATTTAAATAGTCATCTTGATACCAGGGCAAGTCTCAAGTTGACAGTGATTGGCATACTCCCATAAACTTCATTGGAGCTATACAAATGTATAGCCACTGAGAATCCATCCAATGTACTTGGCTCTATTTTCTGACTTCATTCTGGCAACGCAAAGAATAAATTCTGCTCTTTTCTTTTCTTGGAAGCCAGAGGGGCTTTCCAAGGCAACAAGAAGGCAGATCCAGTTGGATTCTGTTTTCTGAGATGGAGGAAGAGCAGGACAGGGGCTGAGAGAGCATTATACCATTTATCCGTCAGGTCACTGCCGAGGGAGGTCAGTGGAGGTGAGGAGCAGAGAGGAGTGTACAACAGAGTCAGTGATGAACTGTCTGTGCATCCATCCTTCTGCTGGAGCAGAGACAGAGGAGGAGGTTATCCAGGAAGGCTTAAGCCACCTCTCGCTTCCCATATCCACAGACAAGTGAGGTCCCCACTTAGACCTGGTGCAGGTGTTCAGCAGTGGGCTTTGTCTTCACCTGTGGCCTCAGGGAAGGAGACTGTATCTTTAGCTAAGACCCTCTCCCCACTTCTGAGTCCCCATTCTGTCCTCTCCAGCTTACCCTTCTGCCCCTTCTGCACATGGCCTTTTGAGTTGTGATGTTAGGACATGGGATGACCAGTAGGATAGAGTCTGAGATGGCGTAAGGGGCTGTTGGAGCTTGAGGAACACAGGACAGCAGGATAGACGTGTGTCCCTCTGCTCACAGTGGTGTGTAGATGAGGCCAGCATGGATCCCTGGGCTGTCTTCACTCCTTCCTTCCCCAGCCTGCAACTCTGCTATGCAACAACTCTAGCATCTCAGGTAGTCTTGCTTCTGCAGGAGCATCATTGCTGCCAGCCTGAGGCAGATCCCTTGGGCCTGGTGACTCACCTCAGCACAGGTGCTGCTTACAGAAGCTGTGTGCCAAGGGTTGGACTCTGCCACATCAACACAGCTTTGTACATATAATTGGATCTAAATGTTTAATTCACCTTTTGCTTTAAAAGAATGTATTCATGGTATAAAATATGTTATTAAGAATGAGTGCTTATGTCTGTGTATTTCAGAGAATTAGATGTAAACTGACTTTATGTGCTTTATTAACTGAAGACAATATTATCAGTGACAAGAGATTTCTAAATGGTATCTTAAACTAATTTTGCTGCTGTAGGAATGCTTTCTAGCAAGGCGTTGGCTGGGAAAAACAGGTTAATACAGAAATTAAACTTCTTCGAGGAAAGGAACAAGTCGCAGAGTAACATTTATTGAATGATAAGCTGCG
Organism: Chauna torquata; assembly: GCA_013399475.1. Taxonomy (NCBI): domain Eukaryota; kingdom Metazoa; phylum Chordata; class Aves; order Anseriformes; family Anhimidae; genus Chauna; species Chauna torquata. The sequence goes on along the minus strand of VXAL01000994.1, from coordinate 122,047 downwards.
GTGGTGATATGAAAAGTGTGCAATATAATGGGAAATAATCTTTTCCTGTCATTATTGAAGGACATACATAAATTGGTTTTTCTGTTGGGAAAACCCCCAATCCAGAAAAACTTATTACTTTTAATAATATGAGGTGAAGAGAAAATTCTTGAGGAGATGAACTTATTAAGCAAAATAATGAAATGCTGTGAAACAGCAGGGAAGTACTAGCTGGACTTTATACCTCTCTTGAATTAAATACCCCCCTTCCTTTTTGCATTTTTGTGGCAGTAAGATGTGCCATTTGGAAAGATGGTAAATGGAGGAGAGGACAGGCTTTTCTTTGTAAGCTTTTTTTGCAAAGAAAAGAGCTTTCAGAATTTGCTAAAAGGGAAAGGAATTTTGCATGGTGTTTTTAATTGTCTTATTAACTGTATTTTGCTTGTTTTTTGCCACAGATTATCTCAAAGAGCTGTAATATTTCTAGGAAGAAATCTAAATTTGAATTTGATTAGGATTTCTCTTCCTGAGGGAAAACACAGTCCCACTATTTTAATTCATTGTCTAGAAGATGTTTTTCCAGTTGCGGTGGTTTAAATTTCTTTTGGAAATCTAATGTTAACAGATGTATGCATACATTTATGCATGCATCCATCCATCCACAAAAACACAGTCTTTGTGTTTTGGATTTATCAAGCTTTTCCTGTTACAGTTCTTTATAATCTTACTGGAAATATGCTGTTATCACAATGCTTCAGTGTTAGAGAAGGATTTGTTCTGTTTGTTTGTCCTGAAATCACTATAAAAATTATCAAACATATTTAAAATGACAGATACTTCTTGATTCTGCTGTCATATCCATAAGGTACAAAGAAATTGTCAGTGCAGTGAGGTTTCAGGAATGTATATACAGTAATCGGAATGATAATTCTTGCAGAAGGAGACTAAAGGGAAGGACTACCCAAGGTAAAGATGTATGGGAGAGGAAAATGTAGAAAGCATCACTACGTGCTACTGTATATATTCAGATTTTCTTCTTTAATCATAGAATAGAATATGAATTGGAATATATGAATGTTTAATGAAGAAATACTTTTTCTTAATTCTACTTGTTTTTCAAGAATTTAAAAAAACTGCTGTTTGACAACATTTGAGCTAATGCAAACGACAAAATTTTTGACCAGGCTTTTTATAGCTGTGCGTAACAAGCTCTGTCTTGGAATGAGACATGTGTAAACGGCACATAACCAAAAGACTGGCATTAGGGGTACACGTCAGGTCACCTCAGTGTTGGCTCATGGGATCATGAGTTTGAAGGCATACTTTACCTTAAAGACGGGTTTTTCCTGGCTTGTGTGTCTTGACATACATGGCAGTTCTCCTGACCACGTATGACACCTCTTTCATCAAGTGTTTGAAAGCATATCCATTGTGTGGGGGGAGAGAAGTTTTTCAGTTCCTGTAAAGCACAACAATTTTCCATTTCTGGTGAAGACAGACCTAATTTAATTGACATTTGGAAAACTTTAGTGAAAAAGCTCTGAACAAGTTTGAATTGACAGCCCAATCATGTGTAACTGTGGCACACAGGCTTTTTATAAAGTACAACTCTCTCTCGCTGCTCTACACACAAGTCAGCTGTGTCACATGCTTTATTTCAGCATCTTTGGTGTTGCATTATTGCATGTATATTTGTTGTTATTTAATTGGAATTAGATTGCAACATGGACAGTAGGTGATATGCAGATATCCCTGGTCCTGCCTACATCCCTAGTCCTAATATGCATTATGGGCAAAGTTCTCTCAAACCCAGCTCCTGAGAAAGTGCACAGGGGTCAAAAATATTACTCCCTCACTTGCTGTCCCTCAGCATGAAAATTTTATCTTTCATAGTGAGGCCTGAGGCCTGATGGCTGTCAGTGCTAGTCCAGACCTAACATTGTTTGCAGTCAAATACTTACCGGAACAGAGTTTGTTATATACACCACGGGCACATTTAGACTGTACAAGAGCTGATAGCTCTTCTGGGCTATCTCTTTTTTCAGTGAATGAAAACATGTATTGCACTTCTTTCTTCTTTATAAAGGTTGGATTTAAGCCTGCTGGGGGCATTCGGACAGCAAAAGAAGCTATTACTTGGCTTATGCTGGTGAAGGAAGAACTGGGAGTGGAATGGCTAAAACCGGAGCTCTTTCGCCTGGGTGCTAGTAGTTTGTTGGAAGACATTGAGAAACAGGTTAGTTGTTATCAGTTTTCAGATTGTTCAAAAGAAAGAGTTATCTTTCTAAATGTGCTGACTTACTGTTTTTGCAGAATATGCTTTTTGGTGCTGTTTAAAAGTTAATAGAACATACATCTAATGCATTATTAATGACAAGCTCACTTCCAGCCCAGTATTGGTTTAAATTTGGCCTGCCATTACCAATCTCTGGGATTCTTGTGTTCCAGGCAGCTGACAATTGCCTAGGCGAGTCTCACAATGCAGTAAGCAAAGGGGCTCAGTTTGTACACATACAGAGACTTTTGCGAATGCATGGTGGTACACTCCCCTGCACTCCTATTTGTTACCGCTTCAGCTGGCCCTCAGAATACTGTACAGGCCCTTTGTGTCATTGTGCCACAGCTGTTCACAATGTATTTCCATGCTGTGAACAAAGTCACATCTCATTCTACATATGGTACTGCTGATAGAGAAATTTTTACATATTGATTATTTCCTGGGGAAGAAAAAGCATTTGTCTCCTAGAAAGCCTCATTTTTCTATTTGCTTTTATTTTTGTGCAGGCAGGTCGCTGTGTTTCCTGGCAGACAAAGAGTGTATGAGGTTCAGTGGCAATGGGTAGTAATTTCCCAGTAGAAAGAAGGCTTCTGACCTATCTGCCTATGACCTGTCTCACTGGAGTAGGGGATCTACCCCAAAGGATGCATCATAGTTGAAACGATGTAGTGTCATAGGAAGGACTAAACCATTAAGGCTGCTGAACTTCACTCTCATGCTCTTTAAGCCCAGGAGATAAGGTGGTATTAGCTCTAACCAATAAATGGTTTGACAGTCTGTGTTCTGTTGCTGCTGGTGGGAGAACATGAGCTATGTAGGGGGTTTGAAGGAGAAAAAAACATCAGGCTGTTCCCTGGCCCTTCTTTCCTAGCAACTGAAATACTGACATGTCTTAAGAAAAATGTAACAGCTGAAAGATGTCAGGTGAGTATTCATGACTTTTGAAACCCCCTGGTTCCCTTTTGCAAGGAAAATAATATTGGCTTGCTTCACTGCCAGAATGTCTCTGCCTCTCACTTGACCTAAAATCATGTCCCTGGTTATGACAAAGCAGTGTGAGCTTTCATGTTGCCATTGCCATCGCTGCTGGGTCTTACAAGACAGCCAGTGTATGTGACATAGTTTGTTCTGATTTCTTAAGGGTGGCATCCTTTTATCTGCCTAAAGTCAGTATAGCAGACCAAAACTCTGCTATACTGTGCCATCTAAAAACATGTAAGATAAAATGTACCAGTCATTATATTCACTAAAACAAATGTATATAAAAACAAAACACAGAAAATGGGGATACTCCCTGCCCTAGGACAGTACAGTGAAGAGAATTGTTTGAAATGAGCCATATAAAAGCATAAGCAATTTTGAATACTTTAAATATTAGAAGTAATACTGAAATCATCAAGGTCAGATTACAATGAGATTACAACAAGTCTTCTACTTGTCTGTTTTTGAAAGCATATTTAAAAGCAACAGGAGTCTTTACTTTTTTCTTTTTTTCCAAGCAAGGCAGCAAGAGCCCTTAGTTCAGATCCTATAAACAAGTATATGAAGGTATACTACATTATATTTTATGAACACACACACACACACACACACACACACACACACACACACACACACGCACAAACAGATATCCATCATCTTCATCTGACATGCCTTTAATTTGTTACTTGCATGACACTTTGAAATTTATAGTCATGTAATTCCATCATGAATTTTCTTTCTTTTTGCAGATTTTCCACCATGTGACTGGCTCTTATGCACTTCAGCATGATCTGGCAATGGCTTAAACACAAAATCAACTCAGGGTTATTTTTTAAAAGAGGTCTTTAAAAAAACAGCATTCAGAAGTCTTCTGACAACCAAGTGCATTTGATAGAATTAAAGGCCTAATTCTCCCTTCTTCATATTTTATAGTATTTAAAAATATGCTCAAGTCTGCTGGTTGTACTTGATCCAAAAGTAGAAAAAATGGTAATTCTGAAACAGTTAAATAGTTAATACGTACAGATTTGCAAAGTTAATCTTGCAGAGTCTTCCTCAGACCAGCCTGAAAAGCTTATTAATGGCAACACTGAAATACTATGAGAAAGATTTAGGTGGCCTGGTAACACTTTGCAGTCTCAGAATATGAAATATCTAAGGAATGTTTCAGATTGCTAATTAAGAGCTACAGATCTTGAAACAGCTTTCCATTCACCTCTGACTAAATCTTCTGCACAGATATGTGGCACTATTAATTGTTATGTTGATTCAGTTTCAAGCATTGTAACCTGAGAAAATGAAACTTGGTTCTTTCTTTCTCTTATAAAATCTTGGTAGCAAAAAACCTTTTCCCTGCCATCCATATTTAGACCCCTGAATAAAGGTAGCTTGATTTCTAGAACAGCTGAGTATCCACAGTTGCTCCTGAAGTTAATGGGAGCTCTGGGTGATCAGAACAACTGAAAATCAAGCAGCCTCTATATAGGTGCCTAACTATGCATTCAGGGGCCTATTTTTAGGCATTTCACTCTTAAAAATTTTAGTCTAACTTGCTTAGAAGCTCCCATTCCTGTCTCCTGTCATTTTTAAACGCATTCATGCAAATCTTTGCATTTTAATGTAGGGGGGTTTGACTGTCAGTTTGCAGGTGTCACTGCTATGCTGTCTGAACTTCAACTTTGCCATTCTGAAAGCATTTCTTTAATTTAAAAGAATTGCGCCCTATACAGGGTTTACAGCTTTAATGAAAAAGTACTTTTCTCAGAGCACATTAAGAATAATACCTAAATTATCAACACCTTTTGAATATCAGACTGGAGCTAGCAGATTCATTACTTCGGAGCTGCATTCTACTCACTAACCAGAGTTGTACTAAAAACTTAATTATCTTATCATCATGACTAGTCTCACTGACTTAAGTAGGTCTCATCAGGGAAGTAAGAGGAGGAGGATTTTGCTGTAAATCAAGCTACAAGGTACATTTATTACAAAGAGATCTTGACTTCATAAAGATAATAAGTCAGTTATTTATCTGGTTAAACCACCTGAGTCGCTAGTGCTCTATAAAACACTTTGGACAGATAGGAAAACTGAGTAGGAAAAAAGAATTAGAGAAGCAACATATACAGAAATCATAATCCTATATGCAGTGCTCAGTACTAAAAATAGGCCTTCATTTCCCAGGAAGTAGTTCACCCAAGGATCTCAAGCTTTTTTTCTGGTTTAGGTCTTAACGCAGCAAATGAGGGCTCAGTAGGCTGAGCTGTGGCCGTATTTTCATGTTTGTTTTCACGGAAAGTGGCCTTTCTTTGCCGCAGGTTTTCCTTCTGATCTCACTGCAAGTTTCTTGAAGGAAAAATCTAGTGCCTGTTTGAGTGTTTTGAGCAAAATTCTGCTGCTGAACTTTCAGAAATATGGAGTCTGTTGTATGAAGTCACCTCCCATCAGCTGCCTGCCAGACTGGCCCTCTGCCATGCCCTCCCAGCAGTGTCACGCTGGCTTTTGCTACTGTTTAGTTCTAGCCATGTAAATGTTTAGAGTGTATTTCAGTACTTCTGTCATAGAAAGATTCACCTCACTTGCAAAGTTCACTTTTGTTGTTGGTTGTCTTTTGGACGTTGAATGTGAACATAGAAGCTATTTTGTAGAGATGATTTGGTTTCTAGAGAAAGTACTCTAACGTTTCTTAAAATTAAGGAAGGTCCAACCATGCCATCTATTTAACGTGAGTACCTCTGAAAACATCCTCGCTGTTTTCATGGGACCTACACGTTGATTAATGAAATTGCGAGGAGGTATTGTTTGTATTTCTGTTGGTGCACCCCTTCCCCTACCTTTCCTGCCCTGTTTTGATGTGCACATGGACTGTTGCTGTTGGTTTGCTTCAGCAGGAAGAGGTTCCCTTTGTACATGGAGAGGTTTGGCTTTCTGAAGAGTCTAAGATAGTCGCTTCCTTTTTCATTACAAACACACCAATTTGAAATACTGTGCAGCTCCAAGCCACCCAGTGTTTTAGAAGAAGCTGGATTCCTAGGAAAATTAAGCATCTTTTGTGTTGAAACCTGTGATTTTTTTTTGGGGGGGGGGGGGGTTAACAGAATCTGTAAGCATATGCAAATAAAGATGATTCTGGTTTGGGCTGTTTTTTTGTTTGTTTGTTTGATTGATTGATTGTTTTTTTTTTTCCTGAGGAGTTAGCAGATGGCTCAGCATTAAAAGGCGACTGGCTGTCTCTGTCTTGGCCCACCCAAGAGACAGCTACCAACAGCACAGGTCCAAGGTCCATCCAGGAGGCAGAGGCAGGGCTGGAGACAAACACTCCTGCAATGTAGCTGATGGCAGTGCTGAGGGTCCCAGGCTGATCTGAAGCATGGCTCCTGGGCCCATGGGTGTGTGGGTGGGGAGAGGCTGGGCAGGGCCATGGAAGTCTTGGGGCTCATGCTAGTGCTGACCCCATGAGAGAGCTAAAGACAGAAGGTACAGGGTCTAATATGCATCCTGAGCTCACGTCAGAGGCTGGTGTGGCAGGACACATGCCCCCACCCATAGGGAACTGGAAACTCTCTCAGTGTGGTCTTCTGGGCTTGTGCTTGCACTGCTGCCCTTCACCCTGACCAGCACTTCCACGGCTGTCTCTTCAATCTTTCCCATCGTGGCTGCCTGTTTGCTGCTGTTTATTTCCCATTGTCACAGAAGAATTGAGACTTTAGACTATTGCAGCTGCAATAACCACTGCACAAACCATGTGAAAGGTGGTGGGGACCTGAAATCAGTAACCAGGGAGGGGGCAGTGCACCATGGCTGAATAGACTTTGAGAAAAGTTCAGATTTAGCGCTCTGCTTCAGGCCATTAGAAAAGGAACAGGCAATTATGCACTCCCATCTAAATATATTTCAGAGTATAGCATATGTTTTGTACGAGTATACTAATTATTTTTGTAACATTTATTCCTTTAAGATTTTAAATAGCTTCATTTTGTTGACTACATCACTTTGCAAAGAAGAGAATAAATTCAAGAAGAAAGTAGAAACTGCAAATTTAGAATATTCTGCATCAACTTACTTACTAGAAGAGGGAATTGGGAGAAAGGGTAAGCTTTTTTCTTGTTTGTAGGAAACAAAGATATTAAATAGTAATTATATGTGAAGTGTACATATCAGCTGGGGCAAGTAATACTTTGATATCTTTATTTCATTGGTAGTATAAGTTCATTCTTTCATTTCCTTTCTGAAGCAGAGAACATACGTTATATACCATAGCACATGCTACTGAGACAGAAAAAGCTGATCTACTTTTAATTTTATTTTGCTCAGTTGGAACTTTGGCTCCCTGCCTCCTCTGGGGGAAAAAAAAAAAAAAAGGCAACTTTTATCCAAATCTTGGTGCGCTTTTGCTGAAATTACCAGTGCTGACATCTGGATGATATATAAAGTGTGCAGTAGGAGTAGAGGGAGGGAATTGCTTTTAATTATATGCAACCTACCCAGGAGAAAAAGACAGGGAAATGTCCATCTGGTCAGTTCTTATTTAATAGGGCAACCAAGGATAAAAGTATTTATAATATGCAAAGACACCGAAACAGAAATTACCAATTAACCATTTTCATTATAGAATCCTAAAGAGCCTGAACTGTAAGTTGAGAGGTGGTAAGACTTAGAAGCATCAAAAAAGGTTACTGTCCTTGCACATCCTTAAGGGGAAGAATAAGCCAGTGATGGGTGACCATCAGGTCCCAACCAGCTGTATTGTGGAGACCCTTCCTACGTTCTAGACAGGTTACATATCTTTCCCTTTCTGTGGGGACCTACAGTAACAACTTACCAACAGAAAGTGTGACAAAGTTATTTTAATATCCTTTAATAAAATTTAACATTGATGCAAGAATGAGTGCCCTCAAGATGCTCTAACCATTCCTAATGAGTCTAGCGATCTTAAGTGGCTCTGGTTTGAGCACTGGGGACATCTTGTGGATTGCTAATTCTTGGAAATTGAAGAAAATGTGATCTTCTGGAAGCAAAGCTTTCTTGAGGCATAACAGCTTCAGATCTCCCAGTTCACAGGGGGTGTTTGAAAACGCTGAACTGTAAAAGCATCAGTTTAGAACTGCTTCCTTAGCTGAGATGAAAACAAAGGACTTTCTAAAGGATGTTAACAAACCAAGGAAGTGATACTGGAATTTATTACACTTGTTTTTGCAAGTCTTGCTTTCTCTATGGGAGAAGTAGACAAAGGAGCTTTGCAGGCTCAGTTAGTGGAGATAAATGTCATTTCTCTACAGTACGGTGTTGTATAAAACCAAACCCCTAAATGGATGATGCTTTGCCCAGAAAATCAGGAAAGCTTGATAAACACATTTTTCCATTTCACTAATAGCATGAGATCTGTTTGTATTCAAAGACTTACATGAGTTATTACCTATTTACTAGTTGTAACAAAGAAACACGAGCAAACCAACAAACCGGATTACTTCCTATGTCTCAGTGAAGGCCAGTGCCAAGGCTGGGTTGGTAATCGCACACACAGTTCATGGGTTCATGTCGCTGTCCCAGCCCAGAGAGCAGATGCACTACGGGAGGTGTCTGACAAGGCACGCTGTCGTGCCTGCTGGCTGCACAAGCCAGCCTGGGGTCTTACTGACCGAGAAGTTGCCCCAGGAGTTACCAGCATGGCTGCAGGACTGGGAGTGCTAAAACTGTCTATAGCAATTACTGGTTCACTGAGAATATTTTTTTGTCCCTAATGCTCAGACCTAAGCAACCAGCTTCTGAGGAGAAACTAGAGAACGTATATTCTCCATCACTGAATTTAATTACATGTAAGTTGATTAAGGATGTTATCTTCATTTCCAAGGGAAATGAAACATTCAGTCGGCACGATATCGGAGCTCTGGCTGAAGGCTGCCACGTCTCAGCATTGGCTGCTTTCTGCAGCTTTCAGCAGAGTCTTGGGCTTTCTTCAAGGCACGGGCACTGTCTGACCCAGAGCGTGGTTTCTTGCTCTACTGAAAGGTCTGAACGGAACTAGAACAAAGAGCGACTATCTGGGCTCTGAACAAGAAAGGCTTTGTGTTCTAGTTAGCACAAATTCACCCAATTCCAAAAAATGTGAATGCCATCATCCCATCTGGTAGCAACTGTAACAAGGCCTCTGGGAGGTGGGTGACCGGAAGATGTAGACAAAGGGAAAACATAGGGGTGAGAAGAGAAGTCACAAGAAGTGAGAGAGATCATTGCCACCACTGTTACTGCTTCACAGAAATGTAATCTTTTGTGATCTCTTTGGAACGGGAGGTAAATAATAAAACACAAGGGAGGGAAAAAATTAACATAAATGTAGTGTATGAGTGCATGTTAAAACAGATGTCAGATTAAAAATAACTGAAAAGGAAATTCTACTGTAGGGGAAAAACTGCTTTTTCCATCAACATTTTATATTCCACCTTCATTAGGCAGAAAGTGAAAGAGCTGCAAAAGAAAAGGGGAACTTTTGTTGTTTCCCTCTGAACATTAAGAGAAGCCTAATGCGAGCGCAGCGGGGATGTTCTGCGGTGCACAGTGCTGGAGCAAGTCTCACAGTGAAGCCCAGAAGCAGCAGGGATGTTAAACAGTTGCACTACAAGTGCTGAGCTCTGGGACTTGGAGCTTTAAACCTGTGGTGCTGCATATCCAGGTAGTTTCTTCCTCTCTGTCCTCCTTTCAATCCCTTCAGGGTTGAGAAGTCCTCTAATATTTAAAAAAAATAAACCCTACAATCTGGTAGGATCACGTTATCCAGTAAGGCCCCTCTAACTATAGATCTAGGCACCAGGCACTTTGTTCTAGTTTCTTCAACCCTTTTAAACAGGCTATTTCAGTGTTTGATGACAGCAGAGCAGCAAACATCTATACAAACATTTTTCCTCCTGTGGCTGCCAGACCACACTGATCCTTGGAGATGGCAAGTACCCATGAAAATGCCAGTGCCACTGTGTAAAATGGTGCCATCTCAGGTCTCCTCTGCTAAATGTGCTTCATAAGGGCTCCTTGAAATCCGTGGTCTGAAAATTGACCTGGCTTGCACCTGTTTAGAGCTCAAAAAGCTTTAAGTAAATACTTGAAGATGTGCTGAAGATGGACTGGGAGCCACTGTATTTCCTGGAGTGCTAGCATGGGTAGTTTGTCATGTTCAGCTTTGCTAATGAAATGAGGATACTCTTTAGATGGTTTGCTCCTTTATTCCTTGGTGTGGGATGGAGGTTTTAAAAAAAAAAAAAAAGCCCAGCACTCTATGACTAATGCCTCAGCTTACAGGAAGTCTCCTGACTATTCAGAAATGACAGATATCTTTGGCTACCGTTTCAACATGAATCTCCAACATACTTGAACAATTCAATGGCATATTCCTACAATGTTTGAGAAAAATATCATTACTTTTCCCTACCATTATCTCGTACAAATTCCCACAGGCCCTATTTCTTTCAGACACTTAAGCTAACGAGGAGGCAGCCAAGACAGAAGCAGAAGGCATCCTAAAAGGTATCCTTAGCAGACTGAAGGCAGAGCTGTTTCCCAACTTCGGAAAATTTTATTGGGCTTATCCTGAAAATGCCAGGGAAGGTCCTAAAACAGAGTCCTCCTAATGAGAAACACTGACGAGCAGGAGCAGCTTATCCTTACGGAGACCTAACCTGAAACAACTCCACCCAGCCAGTCAGGGTTTAACAGATATGTTAGCAATGCATGGGAGTCCTCTGATTGCTAAATGTCTTGTGTTGGACTACAGTCAAACCAGATCGTATTAGTGAATTGTAGAAAGCGTTCAGAGATGGTCGCTAGGTATTTAAGGCTGCTCGATGGACACATATCACCTCTGCCCACCGTCTCAGTGGGACTGTGTCTCTGAGACACCAGGAGAAATGTCCCCAGTAGCAGTGACTTCCCCCAAGCAGGCCATGGGCGAGGGCGCTGAGGCTGAGGCCTCCAGGAGGTTTCACCTGTGCTCTTTCTGCTGATCTCGTGCAACTCATCGCCCACCCCTGCAACTCACTGAAAACTCATGACCTTCTGCTCAGAGTAAACAAATAAATGAATAAACAAAAGGCACTTCAACTACAGGAAAATATCCCTCCACTCTTAAATGAATGTGTGTTTTCCGAGTTGCCTCCTCCAGGGCAGATTTCTTTGTTACGCGTCAATTCCGTTTCGTTTTCCTGAACGTCTCTGCCATTTTCTCCATTAGAGGGCTGTAGAGCAGTGTGTTACAGTATTTTAGAACACAAACAGATTTAAACCTGTATATGTACTTTGGGCCTAATTTCCTGCTGCATTGCTCTCCTGAACATAATGGGGTGTAAAACTGGTGCAACACACAGAAGAAAAATGTACAGTCCCTTAGAATACACCAGTGCTCTGGGTTTTCCTGATAATGTTCAGAAACTCAGAGATGCTAGGACAGACTTTTAGACACACGTGACAGATGAGGCAGATGAGTAAGTTAATTGCTACTAGTATGTTTGAACATGCCACAACTGATCAATAGGGTATGTTTTCAGAGAAGGGTAGTGAAATGCATGAGCAAAGCACAAGCAGAGCTTTGAATTCTTAGAAACTGCACATTTTATGCAGAGGCTAGACTAAGAATCGTAAATGTTATATTCTCCATTATGCTCCAGTTGTGACGTTGGCAAGCTAATTGCATGGAGTGCAGTTTTCTAGGTAGGTATCTTCATCAGCTGAACTTTCTTCTAAAAAAAGAATCAGAAAAAGCTGAATAAAAATATGGAGTGGGTTGGGAGTTTTCAGCCCACACATAGAACTTGTGATGATTTCGCTGTTAAATTCTCACACCTCAGAGCGTGAACCATGGCAAAGGGAAGAATGGCCCCTGTCCTCACCACCTGCCTTCTGCTGTGTTCATATAGTGTGTGGTGCTAACACGAGCAGTGCAGCGTGTAGGCAGCAGAACTCAAACGGCAGCCAAAAGGTAGGCTAGAGGGAGAGAAAGACACTGGCACAACAAGTCAGGTGCAGGTTAGAACTAATGGGAAATAAAGGAAACAGTGAGTGCAAGTGTAAGCAGGGAAAGCAGAAGGAAAGACGTGGGGGGAAGATGCCTCAGAAGATGAGAAATGAGAAATGGCACCTGAACAAGAGTGAGGTGATCCATGCAAGAAGATGGAGAGTGAACTTGTCAGAGACACAATGCCTTGTCAGGAAAGGAGCAATACTGAGACCAAAGAAAATAGTTCACAACCTAATCTCCTGTCTGTAAATTTTGTTTTGGGAATGGCTGGAAGAGCGACAGACAGACCTGAAAACAACGTTGTCACTGCAAATGGCATTTACAGAGGTTGAGATACAGTGGCACAGGCAACCTTCATACTAGTGTTTTGTAACTTTGAAATGCTTTGTCTTTGAAACCTTAATATTTCTTCCGCGTTGCTTGTTGTGTGGTATATAAATTTAATTCATCTGAGCAATTAACTCATTGAGGCAGGGATTGATTTTTTGCTCTGTTTTTGCACATCACTTGCTGCAATGTGTTGTGGTTCATGACTAGTGCCCTTACATGTCACAGGATTGCAAATAGGAGACAGTATGCTGATGAAGGTTTGTAATAAAAGCTAAATGAGAATTCTAACAATGCAGGAGAATGGTTTGATACAAAACACTGGGATAATATCAGGTGCACCACACAAAAATAACAAGTGGAAAAATTGGGGTGAGTACCAAATGTACTGTTTTGCAGCCCACGAAGGAAGCAGCAAAAGCCCCTCAGCTAGGACCTGGCTGAACACGAGACATCTACATTCAGAAGGCACAGGCCTGAACAGGGACACAGACAGACTGGATGGTCTAATGGGTCCACTCTGTCTCTAACTTCTGTGATTCTACACAGCCACACAGCCTTCCCCAAAAGCCAGCATGAAGGAGCACGTCAAAAGACGCAATACATATTCATGGACATTTCTTGAGCCGAGAACTATGAAAGGAAATCAAGTAGTTCTCATCCATGAGCTGAAATTGAGAGTACACTCTAATCCAAAAGGATACCAGCTCACAGAGAGGTGTATGAAAATCTTATAAAGCTCTGCAACACTCCATAAATAATTTTCAAACACGAAGCTTTTTGTTTCAGTGACGGCAATACTAAAAAAAAAGGCAAATATCCATGAAAAAAGGCTGAAACAGTCTGCACGCTATACTGATGATAGTTTTAATCACTATCAGAGTTACACGCACAATTATCAGTCATTTATTAAAAACGTAAAATGATCATTGCAGAGGTTTAGATTAATGCAGGCTGTAGCCTGGTGTTGTGCCAATGGTGCACCACGTGATGGGCAGACCATGGAATAAACATTCTAGCATGTCAGTGTGCTATAAATCCTACAAATGAAAGAAATTAAAAAGCCAGGAGCAATTTTGAAAATGATTTATGATTGGAGGTGCACTTAGGAATGCTTTTATTGTCACAGAAACATCTTCTTTCACATCCTTAAGGTGACAGAACCACTCTGCTTCGCTCTGAGTTTCTTGGGACAGCCTGTGACTGCGTGAGGTGTGGAGGCGAGCGCTGGGGAGACGCGCTGAGTGCTGGTGCATATACGTGCACTTAGCAGTGTGCGGCTGGTTGTGAGGATTAGCTTTGCATAGCCTGAGGGTGACAGAACAGCAAATTGGTTCTGACATTTTAAGTATGCGAAAAGACACCAGTTGTTTTTTTTCCCCTTCTTTTACAGCTATACCATAACCATGCTCCGAAGTGCACATATAAACATTTTATAACATAGATTTGGAATAACATTTGAAAAATAACCTTAAGACTAGTTCTTAAGCAGAAGGTATTCCTATCAAAATAGCAGTCTGTTGCAAGTCATCCCTTCACTCCATACGTAAAAGATGCAGCACTTAGTGTACTTCTAGTGTAAATATTACTAAAAATTTTACTAAAATACCATTTTAGTATTAATACAGATATGTTGTCTTAAACAAAAAATGAATTCACTGGAACTGAAAGGCAAAAGATTCTGGTTTGTAGGCACTGTACTCAGCTGCCTATGTGAAGGATGGCAGTGGTGCTGTGAGTCAAAGATGGGACAGCTTGAATATCCAAGATATGATCAAGATGGTTGATCCTCCCCCAGGCCAGTGATACCCAAGGCTACAGACACAAACCTACCTGTGGCATTGCTGCCTTCCTGGTTTCTCCTTTGCCTTGCCTTCAGGCATTTGGCCTTGTGCTTCTTGTTCTTTTGGGATGGCACTGGGACTTCCCACACCAGCGGGCTGTGCTGATTGGACATCTGCAGTTCTCCCTCCAGAGGTGGATAATTAGGAAGCCTATGTCATCATTACTGCTCGTGTCCACAGCTGGAACAGACCTTTTAAAAACATAGTCTACATGGGTGATTATTTTAGGTAAAGGCTTACACGTCTTCCAGTGTTGCCTATCTTCCTTAGGTGACTGTGGATACCTGCATCAATCTAAAACGTTTCCTCCACAGCAAATGTTTCCACAGCTGACTTGTCAGAAAGGGTTAATTTTGCATCTTTCTACTGATTCTTCTGACGTTCTCCATCCTGGAGCAGCGTGGGAAAACAAGGACTTGGTTGGAGGTCGGCTCTTCAAAGCTAGCAGCTCAGGGTTTGTCTTATGATATCCTGCATGTCTTTGCTTTTCCTTTGCTGGTCTTTAAACTCCTGCAAGGTTCGTTCACCCTTCTGGGACACACATAGGCCCCCCTTGGCAAAACATCTGGGATAACAACAGCCAATGGAGAGGAATGTGAGTGTAAATGGTGTGTGTGAGTGGGATACCCCAAACTGTTTGCCTAAATTCTTATAAGCCTGAAGGAGAAGATGACCATCAGCTGGATTAAGGAGTAACCAGGGTCTTACCAAGACACTTGTGAAGGTGCCAGCCTGAAAGGCACATTACAGGTGCATGAAAGTTAGTAACGTGGGGAGAGAGAGAGGCAAGTAACAAAGCAGCAGTTGGAACCTTGTTGGCCCCTCTGCATCCCCACCTCCATCAGGGTCTGCTCTGCCTCCTCCCGCTGGATGCCACAAGTGGACTGATGGTGCAGGGCACAACGTAGGGACACTGTGGGGTGACCATATGGGGTGCCTCCTCACCCCTGGGGGGCACGTAACTGTGTGGATGTGAAGGGAAGGAGATTGGGTTAAAACTTTGAGGGATTACTTACGGAAGGCCTTTCCTGAATTTCTAAGTGTTTACTTACATTTTGTAAGCATCTCGAATTGTGTTTTCTCTGTTGTGTTGCTGATATGGACCTTGGATATATAGTTCACTGATTGCTAGTTAATTACATGTCATTAATAAATCAATAAACTGCTTTGATCCTGATTTACTTTAAGCCATATGAATTGAGTAGCTCTTCCCTGCAGCAACACTAATCTTTCTCTGTCCATTTCTAAGAAATAAACCAATGAAGTTGTAAAGCAGACACCCAGAATGTAGGTGTTTGTATGCATACCTCTTCCATCACACTGAGTAAAAGGGGCAGAATGAGATGAAAAGGAGCTAGACACTAAAGGAGAAGTTCCCCATGGCACTGGAAATGAAGCGTGCAGCTCAGTGTTTTCCAGGGTAGCAGTAACTCTGGATGGGGAGAAGACCAAAGAGCTCTTGCAGCACAGGGAGAGCACCGTAACTTGTTCAAATTGAGCTAAGGGAACTAGAGTTGTCACAAATTGAGTGAGCACAAAGAGGGCTTTAAGCCATTCAAGCTGCCTCCCTGTGAAGTCTGTGCTGAGCCACTGTGGGCTTGTAGCTCAGTAGCATCCACACCCCTGCTCAGACCAGGTGTTTGTGCATACAGACTGCTCTTGATCTCTCTAGTTTTACTGACAAGGCTGCTGAGCAGTGGCTGCTCTGACAGCAATGGGCACCTGCGGATCCCTATTTAATAAGAACTAACCTGAGAGAAATTCTCCATCTGCATAGTAGCCTTATGTTCCTCCTTTTTTTTCTAATTCGCATTGATTTAGAAATGCTAAATCATAATTTCAACAAGGCAGATGCCACTAGAAATGGAAGATGTAAAAAGAGTGGTCTAATCACTGTGTTATGTTTAAAACAAGACTGTGTCCCCTGAAGGACATTTTAGCATGTATGAGCTCCATCACAAGTTCTCCATCCTAAATGGAGGGGCACGTCTGAAATGGCGGCCTGGGAGCCAGCCATGTACCTCAATGAACTTAGGGGTTGCGAGCCCACTGCACAGCCCTACATGCCTCTAGTCTGGTATTTCAGCATTGGAATTTGAACTATTTATGTATGAAGTATCTGTGTTTTTGTAACGGGTCTGTTGGTGCCCTCCCTGAAGTCGGCGTCAAATCTCCCAGTGGACCAACCTCTGTTGTCGGAGAGAGATCTCCCTTTCGCAGCTTGTAAGGATATATGCCTTGTCTCCTGGGGTCTTTTCCTCTCTCTCTCACCCTCCCCATCAACACTCCAGCATGAAAAAGGGATGCCATCAGGCACAGTTATTAATACATAATAGAAGTGCCAAGTGTGATTGTCTGTGAATGTTCCAGTGTTTTATGTAATGCAGATTTAGAGATTTCATTGTAAAGTCATTTTAAACTCTGAACTAATGGGTAGTTTGGCAACAGCCTCTAAGTATGAAATCATTATTAATTCCTTTAGTACCATAATAACATTGATTTAGATGAACTCTTATAACATAGAAATTGTATAGTATTTAGCTGTAATTAACGTCCCCTAATTAGGAAGTGTTGCCAAGTAGTTTTCTCTGCTGGCTCTGTTGTACTTAAGTGCAGCTGGATGAAAATTAACCACAAAGGGAACAGCTTGTGTTTTATGTGAAGTTTGCCTTTGATTGATTAAAAAAATATTCCTTGGTACTTTATTTTATTATCAAAAAGAGTGTACTGGATTATCAGTGTTACAGAGAGCCACAACGTCCACATGCCATAAATTACATATACATTTTTATAGTATGTAAACCCAGTGACTTAGCTACACATTCAGAAAATTCACATATTTATTTTGTCTCAGTATCACAAGTTACCACAGTAAAAATGAATTGATTTTGATGTGGTTGTCATTAATAAGGTCTGCAGAAATTTAAGTAAAATTAACATAATTTAATGTCCACTTAGAGGAAAGAGTCATGCACTGCAAGCTGAGAGCATTTGTTGATGTGAAAAATGCTGACATTTTTGGAAATTCAAATTATAAATGAAATACTGCTGTCAGTTTATTGTGCAACTTCGTAGCATATGGTGCTTCTGCTGGTGGGTGTTATTTCAAAGTTTGCAAATCACACTATGAGAGTGTCCCTCTGGTGAGCTTTTGCAGCTCTTAGCAACTGTGAATCAAAAGTGACAGTACAGAGGAAGAGGGACTAAAAAAAAAAATGTGTCTCTAAGTTGGTAGAACAAAATAAGTAAGTAAGTCAATACATTTTTACAGGGAGAAAAAAGAGGCCAATATGCTAAAGCTAAAAGAGATCCAGTGCCTTCATCCTTGCAGAATAATGCACAAAGTCTTCTAAATTGTTAAAATAAAAATATGGTTTCTCTCTCCCAGTCTTTTTGGCTTTGGTATGTCAAGTGAATTAAAACAACTGGCAGTAAAATGGTTCACTTTCAAAATTAGGAAGGTTGCTTTAAGACATAATGCAACCTCCTCCAGATGTTTCTTCTACCCATCTCACCGAAAAAAGTTTGTACCACCACTAAATAGCATTAGCCATTTGAAAAGCATTGTCCACCCAATCATGTTTACACAGAGGAAAAGTGTTAGCCAGAAACAAATTGTTTTCCATTAGCCGAGCAGTGTGGGTTATATGAGAGAATTCCAAGTAGTCTGATATAAAACACACCTTGATAAAGTAAATTTAAATAACTAAAATACTACAACACCCTGCACCGTTGTTTTCAAGACTCTGGCACCCAATGACCCTTTTAACACATAAATGCACTATCGAGAAGTGAATATAAATTTGAATTCATTGTGATTTGATCTGACTGTAGCCGATACTCATTGTTCTGCTCCAAGCAGCGATTTTTGGTACCAGGATGGAACCGTGGATGTGCAGTACAGACCTCATCAATTTGCCAATCAAGCTGGCTGAGAATAGAAAGTGATGGAGCTGTCAGTAGTAGTTCAACCATAAGCAATTCTAAACTAAGCAATTTGGAAATTTAAATAGTTATAATGACCAAGATTTTCTACGTTGGCCCTTAATTACTGGAATGTCAATTCAGCTCAAAATTGCCTTTCCCAGGTAATGATAATTCTTAGAAAAGTCTTTGCTTATACACCCACCCATAGCACTCATTAAGTCAAGCTTCTTCCTTTTGTCTGAGGAGCTGTCAATTTTATGTGACATCACCAATCATCTGCCATCTAAAAAATCTCGAGGCTGTCTTTCTGAAGGCAGGCTGATTCTCTTTCAGCTGCAGCATGCTCCATGGCAGCACAGCCTGCTGTTAAAAGCATTGTTGAACCAAAAGAGTGTAATGAGTTGCCCAGTCTTGGCACCACTAAACAGTGATCCACTCAAAGTTGGTTGTTGGCATCTTGGATGAAACCTAGTGTCCATGAAATAGCAGTACATGTTTTACATGTGAAGGTAAACTCTGCTACCCAGCCCTTTGCAGCACTCAGCACTAAAGGAGAAGGCTGACATCCCCTCCATCAGTTCTTCTGGAAAGGGAAGGGAGAGGGAAGTTGCTGGGTTCAGTATGTCGGGGGTTTCCTCTGAGATGGGCATAAGGGATAGAGATGAGTGGAACGAACTTGTGGTGTGTGAACATATTCCTACACTTTCCATACATGATGTTTCTTACTTTTCTTTTACATCGACCTGCTGTTGCCAGAATGATTCATTCTGCAATCAGAATGACTGCATTGCAACTCTCCATGTCAACCTACGTTGGTGGACATCACTGGTTGTTTTCTTTTTAACAGAAAAAAATGAAAAAGAGGCAAAACCATCCCCACGAGCAAAACATGCATGTCAGCAACCCATTGTTCCTGTACCCCAAGTTAACATTACTAATTCCCACAGAAGACCAACAGCACTCTGCAGTTGTAGGTACAGAGCAGCTATGCTTTGGTCCCCTCTTCCAGTCAACCTGGAGCAGATTTTGCCTTCTGCTCTCATGAGTGATACCGAACTACAGGGAAATCAAGAAAAAGTAAGACTAGTACAATCACATCTGCTGAAGAACGTCTGTCACAGATAGCGAGAATTTGAATGCCATGCGTCTACGTTCAGACTATTTCAAATTGTTTACTGCCTCATCCTGGTGGTGTGTCATATGCCCTAAGGCAGTATTATACCCCTCTGGACACCATGACCAGTAATAGCATTGTTTTTATGTACAGAAAAAGAGGTAAATGACTTCACTATTGGTTTGAGAAGTTTTCATTTTATTTTCCTTTATTAAAAACTGGGAACAGGGGGAGTTTTTACATGCTGCCTTCTTGACCACAGCTGCCTCCCTCCCATGCCCTACACACTGAATGTACCATTCCCCCACATCTGGAACAGCTGCATAGGGGCTGCAATCATATTCTTGCAGTCAAACTGTTTCTTACTAGTTTGGATGCAACTTGCTCACTCTCTCTCCCTGCTCCTGATTCTTGGCATGCACACAATGAAATAGTAGGGGCCTTAGGCACTTAAAAAAAAAAAAAAAACCAACCCTCAATAAATCCCCTTAAGGGCCCATTTTAATTCTGCTTATGCTCTTGATGTGCAAGTTCTTACCCTGCTATCTCCCTAGAAGCAGTTTATTTCTGTCTGTCAGTGCTGCCAAAGTGACAAAATCCCCTTTCCCACCCACCATGTAATTGCTCTGTTGTTACCCTTCCCACACATGCCTGTAGAAAGAAAGCTCTTGCTTTATTTGTACTGCTGAAGTGAATAGCATCTCTACCCTCCCTCCCTCCATGTAGCTTTCAAGTAGTCACACTATCATTAGTTATTTCTATTCTGGAGGAGCTCCCCATCTGAGAAGTGAGCGTATTTGATATGAAACAGAACAAGAGCCTGGTCCTGTGGTCCTCATGTGCCCCCTGATCCTTTGGCTGGGCTGAGGAATTTGGAGCTTGCAATGAATGCAGAAGCAAGCATTGCAAATAAAGATCAAAATTAAAGGATGTTCAGAGGAGGGTCATAAAACAAGAAAATCAAAGGATCTGACTGCATTTTTTAATTGCATTTTTCTTATTGTAAAGTCTTTGGGGCAGAGAAGCTCACTTTGTCCTGTACTTGCACAGAGCTGTGTTGTTAATTTTAGTCTGTGATAGAAAAAAATATCAATTACAGTAGAGTTTTACTTTTCTGGTTCTCTCTTTCTCCTTTAAAATTCCATTGTTCACAGAAGACAAAACCTGTTCTGGAATTTTTTTTTTCCAATATATTTGGGTTTATTTGTCCATTTGTTTTAAAGGCACACAATAGATTGATTTGCACCCCTCATTCTAGGTGCTGGATGTATGATTACAAAAAGACCACATCGCCACTCCTAACTAAATTGTCAGAAATGATTGGTTTGGCTTGCCTAAGGAAACTGACCCCTATTTCTTGTTAAAACTTCAAAATTCACTGAAATTCACTGTTATGGAAACAAAAAAAAACGCGGTTTCAGAACCACTCACCTCTGTAAACAATACACAATAAATGTATTGCTTTATAGAATTTTATTTCTTAATACAAAATGTAGTAACATAGCCTCAGCTAGAAGAGATTTTTTGTTACAGACATGCAAAGTTTTTCACATAGTTCTGCTCTCCTCCATGATTTGGCAATCTAGGATTGGTAAATAGCCATAGTTACATTGTTAAATAATAGGAGAGTATGACTGTAATATATTTTACGGTCAGCATCCTATTGTACGCAGCTTCACATTTTTGCAATGTGACAACTCTGAGAAAAGAAGTCCATAACAATTGTCTAAATCACACATTTGCTCTTCCTTCGAGCCCTGGCGGTTGTCAAAACCTGTTGCCATCCAGTAGGGGAGCCTTTTAGACTTATTCCAGTGCTGGCTCCATGCAGACAAAATGCATTAGAGGCCACTCAAATACCACATCTAAACAATGGCACAAACCTGCTTATGCCCACTTCATCCGTGAGCAGTCCTGCAAACCACACACGAAGGTCAGCTATCCTCCTCCTCTGAGCTGCGGAGCACTACCAGGCACATAAAATATCAAGGGCTGATAGAAATTAATCTATATCACTTCCCAAGTGTGTATTTGGGATATCAGAGGGGGTGTTATCAAAGACAGTGCAAAAGCCCAAGTTAGGAAAAAAACAGGCGAATTTAATTTTAGCAGGAGCGTAATGAGCTAACCTTAAAGCTATTCCTCTCTCTGTGCCCAGACCTCTCTGTGCTGCTGTTTCTGCCCAGCTCTCTCCCTCAGTCCTAGTTACTTCACCTTAAAACCTACTTTTATTTAAACTTCTGTTTATTTAGAATTAATGAATTAATTTCTGAAGCAGCCAAAACATACCTTTGAAGGAGCTATATATTACAGTACCCTTCATTTCCTGACTAACCCAGAGAAAACACGTGCCCTGAGAGCACCTTATCACGCTACCAACAATGATGTTCTTCTGATGGTGCGTCCACGCTGGACACTGGCTGTGCAGGTCTATGGTCAGTTCCCACTCCTTCACTCTGCTTTTTCATCCCTGGCAGGACTTCTCTCCCCAGCTCAGGTATTATCAAGTTTTCATAGCCGTGTCAGACTGGCTTTGAATCCATCCCTCAATGGGGTGCAATTCCACATTGCAAAACCCACGCCGCCACGCGAGCTTGGCGCTGTGGGGTCAGCAGTGTTGCAGCATTTAGCTAAGATCCAGCATGTCCAGGCACGAGTCTTTTCTCAACCTCAGGGGGCTCAGATCAACATGACCTACCCTAACCACCAGGCTACAGCCCAGTACTGACATCATGTGTGTACGGGTGAGCTCGTATGCACCTGTGTGCCCTAGCACAGCCCGGTGTGAAGGTGGGCAGCCTTCCACTAGAGTCCTCTTCTGAAGAGCCAAAGAGCTTCAGCATAATTGGGCCGGAAAGAGAGGAGAAGGAGTGTGCACAAGCAAAAGGGACCATGGCTCTTCAGATTATTATTTAGAGCATTCCTCTGACAGGGACAGTTTTTGGTCCCTGTGCACATTCCTAGAACTTGATGTATTTTGCATTACATGGATTTTACATAGATAAAATGCAGAAAGAGACTGGGAACTCAAGAGCCCTCTTTCAAGCTAAATGCCCTGACTGCAAGGCTGACTATGGTCTCCCTCCCTCTCTGGCCCAAATCATTGCTGATTCTCTGCTGCATGGTGGCACAGCTCCCACAGGAAGGCTGGAAAATGCAGCCTGGCAATAAGGGCACGCATACAGAAATGCCAGAAAGAGGTTCAGGCGGGAGAAGTAACCAGCTCAGGCCTCCTACTTTCTGGCCAAACACCCTAACTCTGAGCCACTATACAGGAGCAGAAAAGCTCCTATTTAAGACCGAACTTAAATGAAAACAGAGGCTTCCACTACTTTTTACCCTATCTGGTTGGCATTCCCAAAATTTTCAGACTCCTCTGGGAGAAGTAAATGTATGAATGTGTTGTTTGAAGATCCTGATCAGGCTTAGGCATGATCAAGCTTAGGCAGCAAGCTGGTTAGCCTTTTCAAGACTAAGGTGCTTCTCTGTGTGTACAGAAATGGAATGTGAGGTTTTTGGAAAGCCTGCAAGGAGAAAGCTGCCCATAAAAGCTTGAGTCACAAGCTGGGGTCCAAATAAATTGTGCTTTGTAGGACTGCAGTTTAGGTTGCTTGGCTATATTTCATGGAGGTACCACTGAGGTATCCCACTCCTTCTTCTACTTTCCCCTTTAGAGGCTGGTGCACCTCCCTGAACAGTCCTGACACCTCACTCCGCTGACAAGGTCACTAAGTTTCAAGCATTGTATCTCCACTGGCTTTGATTCCCTCCTATTTTAAGCAACTGTACATGGAATGAAAGACAAGCAGACGTTTCTTAGGCAATCAGAGGCATTTAACTTTTGGCTGTGTGACACAGAAGGAGAGACATACCCAACCTACAAACTTCTCGCCTGAACTTGGAGCTCACGCTTCCTTCACAGCTGACATTTATCCTTCTGCCAAGTCAAATCAAATCCCAATCTCACAGCTATCCTGAAAACTGCATTTACATCCAGTCCAAAGCTCCCTAGCCCGTGCCAGCTCTTCACACGCGTCAAAGTGCTTGGTAGAAGGGAGAACAGCCTTATTAAACACACCTGCTTTGGTTTACTGGACAAGAGCCTATTCTCATTTACAAGTCAGGCATAACACTTGTGAAGACAGAGGAATTATTCCTTTATATGCCAACTCCAAGAACAAAATGCATCCCACCCATTCATGCAAAATGTAAACCCTCTCTTTCGCCTTTAAGAACCCACTGCCAGCTCCACACTTGCACCGTCCGTTAATTTAAGTCTGAACTCCAGAGGGTGCAATTTGGCTCATGATATGCTGTACTAATATAGGAGGAAAAGAGGGGCATTGCTCATGAAATATTTCAGGTATAATCAGGAAATTGTGGCTACAGATGCAATCCAGGAGCATTTTGGGTTGGTAACCAAGGCAACACTTCTTGCTTCAAGACACACTTTTCTGTTGATAATCTATTGTAATGCCAGTAATTGCAGCTGACAAGGCTCTGTTTGTTGTGAGAGATAATTAGCACTTGAAATAAAGTAACAGATTTAAATAAATTGGGGGGAACTGAGTGGTGTGACCTGATCACTTTAGAAACAAACAAGAGCGTTGGGGGCCTACATGGGGTGTGATGTTAGTGGTGGCCTCCACAGCGACTGAACAATACCAACACTTATTAGGCATTGTTTAATTGGGAATTACAGTCCCCTTCATGATGAAAACATTTTTTTCTATTTCTCACCCCAATTGTATTTACATTATAAAACACGCGTTAAAAATAAAACCACAAAAACCCTCTACCAACTTTACTGAAAAAAGCTACTGATATTTTTAAACTGCTTGTTCTTTTGCATAGTGTCTGATTTGTTTAAAAGATGATGTTTTAAAGTAAGTAAGCATTTTGGACAATTGCAAGGTTTGAAGGGACCCTGGGCCACTCTGCACAGGAGTGTGTTAAAAGCGTTGTTCATTCAGCATGTAGCACATATGTCCCTAGGGTCAGCAGGCACCAACAGTGCTTCAGCTCGAGGCCAGTTTATTCAAGGCCTGGTTTCATGGCCTGGGTTGTTAACACAGCTCCTTGGTTGGTGCTTATGTTTGTATTAGGTGTCATTGTATCTAGAGCTGCATGGGCAAACCAGGGCTGCTGCCTGATGCCGTGCAGGACCACGTCCTCTGGAAGGGAAGGGTGGGGATGAGAGCCACAGCAATTTGCTGAGGCTCTCTAATAAAGCCACACTCTGTCTTGCTTTCCCTGTACTTGTGAGGCATGACTGCTTGGCTCAGTGGATAGCAAGGAAGGACACAGTCCTACTGAAACTTTCATGCCACAGGGAATGAAAGCATTTTACATCAACTTGTAGCTGCTGAGCTGAGGATGCTTCTGGGATGGAACGACACAACGGCGTGGCTGCAGGCAGCCCAAACTAATCTATTAAAGGCCAAGTGAGCCCCTTTTCCACAATGCCTGAGCATCATTTTCACTGTTAAAGAGAAAATGAGATTTCCTAAGAAAATGAGATCTGCTTGTTTACAAGAGAGGAGTGGAGGCTCAGGCTACGCAGCTTTGTCTGGCCTCACAGGCAGATGCTTGGCAGATCAGCAAACTGAGCCCATGAAGTGCAAGGTCAGCAGTAGCAGCACAAAGATCAGGCCACTTCTCCCCTGAAAGCTGTACTGTTTGGGGATGGAACGATTCAGATTCTTCATACACTCTCACCAAACCTGTGAAACCGCCTGGCTGGGAAATGATAGGATATCCAGTGCGAAAACAGAGACTGTCATGTAAATGCATTCATCTAGGGGCTGGCCAGAAGGCAAAATCAGTACCCTCTCAAGATTTGCTTGTAAGACATTACATGACTTTCTATGGCCACTGATATTGTTTATTTCTTTCATACTTCAGCAAAAGGTCATCTCTGTTACTCTCAAGATAGCAGGCACATTATTTCTCCAGCAAACATTAACCAATAGTTCACACTGGAACCGTGCATTCATGACACATTGCTATTCACAGCCCCCTTAAGACAGGACAGTAATATTCTCCAGAGTCCAAAATTGTATTATGGCTTTCTTTCCACAAGTGAGGTCAGTGGTTAAAGGTACCATAACAGGCTGGCCGTTTGCTAGCCTCAGCTGAAGTTAGAGAGGTGACTAGCATAGGAGACTAGCCTGAAACCCAAGGGTGCTCATGCTTCCAAGGCTCTCCACTACTAGCTCCCACATGCTCTGTTTTCCATACAAGTTCTCCAGAAGCAATCAAACAAAGATAGTGTGTTAAAAACACAAGTGGAGTGCATGGATTACCATCACCTTCTTTCTTTCTTTTGTGATCAGCAATTTAATGCCACCAGGCAATGCTTCTGCTTTTTAAATGCTTTGAAATACACAGAAATGTTGCTTCTATATGTTATTTAAAAAACAACAACTAATGATCTGCAGTAGTTCCCTAGGAATTAAAAATTACTTACAATTTATAGTGTATGCAGGATCTTACTGCAAATCCCAGCCCAGCCCCAGTTCTAAGTAGCTCATAAAAATGGCCTGTTTATTTTCTAAAACGATCTGCATAAAAGGATTAAGCTTATTTATTGTAAAAATTAACATCTTTCTGAAACCGTAATGACTATATCATCGAGGAATGTTCTCTCCCTGAATGCCTCCCTCGGCAGTGCTGTGCAAGGAGACCTGCATTTATAGTCTCCTAGAATAGAGATAATGCTCATAAGACTCTGCTCTTGTACGCCTACAGCTAAATCATGGTATCTAGCAGATGGTGTATATGTGTTTCCTAATGCAATGTCTTGTATGTGTGTAGTTGTCATAATTAAATAATAACTCCCTACACCATCTCACATAACAAGAGAGTCACAGCCATATTTCCCATCAGAGTGAAGCCGTCAAACCCAACTTGTGGGTAGATGAAGTAGGTTGTAAGGAAACTAATATACAAAGCATCCCCCCCCACCTCCTCTCAGGAATAAAATGAGTTCTGTGTGTAGCTAGTCCTTGTTAAAAATTAAGTAAAAACATCTCATTCCAAAAACTGTTGGATATTATGACCCAACTGAGGTTAAGTAATCTGTTCTTGCGGGAAGGGAGTCCGGCCTCATCTGTCTGGGATTTTCCCTGCTTTTTCTTGGTCATTGTCATGACAGAGGAATTATGGACATCTGCAGAAGAAGTGCCTGTGAGACAAGGCAATTTGCAGCTATCATCTTCTTAAGATAAATGCAACAGCTGCTTTTTATATTCTTTAATGGATGGAAGACAGAATGATAGGTCTCTACAGATATTCATTCTTTCCTTGGCTTAGAGAAAGAATTAAGTTGTTGATTACGCCCAGCAAGAAACACCTCTGCTCAAATGGAGGACAAATGTAACTTATTTTAAGGGATACAAGTTTAACAATTCTGGAATTATCCTTCACTTTGCTGTAGAAAAATTCTTTTGCTAAGGATACTATAAATGCCTTGAGCAGATGAAAGGCATTTAGCCTTTATTTCATACTAAAAATTAGAAAGTGAAATCAAGAAAAGTATCTTTCAAATATAAGTCCGCAAGTCACACAGGAGGTATTGGGAGCTATTTGCCTCTCTTGTGTGGAGAAAATACAAGGATACTTTCACTTCTGCTCTCCTTTAGCCAGTCAGCCTCTACCCCCAGGTCAGCCCCCTCCTCCTGCCCAGCAGGTTGCACCTTGCAGATGACTGCTCACCTCTTGGTAGCCTGGGGAAACAGTAAGCGACATCTCCCTGCAGCTTTCTCTTCTGCAAGATGGCAGAGCAGGAGGTTGTCATCTTTTTCCCCTTCCTCAGCTTCAGAGAGCTGAAGATTTAAATCAGGATTCAGTTCTAAACTTTGCAAAGGGCCCAATCCCCTTAGCAAACAAATCACTCTATCTTCAGGACCCTAACATCCTTTTGGCTTGAAAAAGGGAAGATGTTATAGACTAGAACATATGAATGGCTGTCTCAGTATTTTTATTTCATACAGTGATCATTTTGCTTCATGTTTGAGAAAAAAAAAAGAAAAGAATTTTGCATCATGCACTCTGACGAAAACTCAAGGTGAGCTATTGCCACAGAAAGCTCACAGACAACAAATTCACTTTTTTATTTTTTTCCTGAAGTTTACATCATAATAAATATTCATGCCATACTTCCTTCATAGTGTAGCTGCTAGAGAACACACTGTAATCTGTTTAAGAAGAACATGAATCAGACTGATAAAAATAATTGGTTGGATTTTTCTTTTAATTTTTTTTAATGTTTTAAATAAAGCTGTCAAAGGTTCCTGTGGTAATGAAGAGCTTTGTTGTTATGACAACTGCTTATTCCTTTTTCTTTGAAGAAGCCTGCAATTTGATAGGAAAAACATCAGGAATAATTAAAACAAATGGTAAGTGAAGAAAAACATCTGCTGTGAAAAATCCTCACCCGAAACCTTAACAATCTCACTTACGCAATGACAAACTTCAGGTGGAGTGCGTTCGTGTCAGCCAGCATGGTCTTGCTCAGCAGCTGCTGGGGTTAGGGTATCCGCACATCAGAAATCCCATCTCTTCGTAAGGGCACGTGCGTATTATTCATGCGGCTACTTCTCTTTCTCTCCAGGGTAGGTCCTTAACAAAGAAGGGTACTTTCAGAAGTTAATTCTGCTTCTTCTGATAGGTATTCCACTCCTCCATTTTAAAGCAGTGATCATTTAAAACATGGCCTCCAAACATTTGGCAAGCTGGGCTAGTTTCTTCCATGACACATTGCCCCTGCTCTGCAAGACAGGGACTGGGGAATAGTGAGCTGTGGGCACAGTGGCGAGAACGAATGGTTTTGGCATCTGGCAGGGCTTCCGTTGAGATGTGAAGGTGGACACTGCTGGAGAGTCCTCTAGAAGATGAAGCAACCCTCAGAGCACTGACTGGGGATGTATTGAGCGTCTTCTTGGCTTTAACGCACTGCCACGTGAGCAGCTACGGCTGTCCACAGTCAAGAGGATAAGCGGACAGCTGTGGTGTTGAGAGCCACATACATGCAATGGATCTTGAGATGCACAGATCAAACGTATTCTTCTTGTCTGGGACTAATGTTAGACATGAGGGGAAAGCACACTGTAGACATCTACTGAAAATTTGGGAAAGTTTTCCCCAGAGCATGTTTTTTCTTCATTGTTATCTTATTCTCTTGGGCTGTCCTTCCCAGGAGACATGTGACTGTCAGATTTTAGTCATTTCTTGTGTATGATAATTAGTCTGCTCCACAGAGTTTTACTTTACAAACTGCAAGACTTAACCCCTTAGATGCAGTAAAACAGAAGGGTTACAAATGCATGTTCCTGGCTCTGTAATGTTAATAAACTCGGGGTCTGGTAATAATTTGTGATGATACACACCGCTCAGAGACCGGTATTGGGAGTGCCAGCATTCTTGCTGTGCTTCTGACTTCACAAGAAATAGGACACTTTGCAACAATTTCTGTAGCTTTGCATGCCAGCTCATACTGCCAGGTGCACTACGGTCTCATTTTGCAGTTCTTTGCTGCACACGCTGCTTTCCATTGCTCCATCCGCCTGGAAATAAGCCAGTGCTCTTAAGCAGCAGAATTTTAACCATTGTCTTGCCTTGTCACCTCCATTTAAGAACCCGCATGTTTCATGAAGTCTCTTCTTGATACCTCTGTGTGCTCATTCATTCAGCCACAAGACACTTCTACTGAAAGCAAGGATTTCAATGTCCTCATTGAGAAAGTGTGGTCCCTGCTTGTTACCCCTTTCTATGCAGAGAGATTTTGGACATCCGAAAGAAGACTGTCTTGCTAAGAAGACAGCAGGATTTGGAAATAAAAGCAACAGTCTGGCTGTTGCAACTGCAGATTTTTCTGAAGCTGCTGTAGGAGTCTATGGTAACCTAAAACAAAACAAAACAAAACACCTAAACAAACTAAAAAAACCCAAC
>VXAL01000994.1:46391-92624 GCA_013399475.1 Chauna torquata | reverse complement strand
ATAAAAAAAAAAAAAAAAAAAAAGAAAAAAGAAAAGAAAAGAAAAGAAAGGAAAAAGAAAGGAAGAAGAAGAAGAAGAAGAGCCCTCTGTGTTGTTGTATTTTGCTTTTTCCCCATCCCCACTGCCTGTATTCTCCAAGTAACGACATCTGAGTCGCCAGGCTGGACACTAGGTGGTGCTAGGACAGTGGTTTGGGAAATTCAGTAGGAAAATTCTGGGTGGAAGAGCACAGTAGGTTGCAAATGGTTACTTGCCAATAAGACATTTGCTCTAGCACAGCTAATCCATTATTATCTGTCTTTGTTAGACTAACCCACATGACTGGACACCATTAGCTGGCAGCAGGGACATCTAAGGCTGCCTTTTGCCAACCTTGTTTCCCGTACATCCATAGGCTGTCAGAGGTGTAATGTGCCTTTCGCCAATCTGTCACTCTCTCCCTGCCTCTCCCATCCCCACCAGGGGGGAGTCAGCCTGACTGCCTCCTGAATGCGGAGAGAAAGATGGCTGAGAAGTTTTTCCGAGCCAGCCTGGGTGGGAGGGAGGTGAATTACCAAGACTGCTGCATGCCGGCACTGCCTCCCCTCCGCACGGGGCTCAAGGGAGCGAGCCACTGTGCCAGGCTGCAGCAGCCTTCAGGTTGCAAGGGTTACGCCAGTTCACCGCCCTGCTGAAACATGAGTGGACAAAGCTCTGCCTTTAATTCCCTCTGCTGTATGGGGTAGCAAGCATTGTTGCAGCACTGGGCAGGCCTAGAGCCAGATCTCTTCTGCTCAGTCAAGGACAAGCAGGAGGAGCCGTGCCGCAGCCTCCCTGACAGGGTGGTGGCACTTCTAGCAAGCCCAGCTCCGGGGCTCCACGTTTCTTGTCTGACTGCTCCAGTTTTATCAGTCCCTGGGCTCCTTCCTTCCTTCCCTCCAGCCTGGCTGATCACTCCGCACACCCTGTGCCCACAACAGACGTTATGGCTGCACAGCTGACTGGACAGGGGAACCAATTTGGCTTTAAAATGACCCCACCAGGTCCCTGCCCAGGGTTGTTTCTCAGCTGGGTTGGTTCCTTCACCCAGTTCACTGCTGCCGCTGCAGGAATCACCGCCGCAGCCAGCTCTCCTGAAGACGCCTCTCTACAAGCTCTCTGGAGGCACCAGAATCAGCATGCTTCGGTGCGTGTCCCTGCTGTGCTCCCGCAGCTGAGTGAGAGGGGCACGACGCTCCGCAGGGCAGCACAGCCGCCACGCACCACAGGCCCCGGCAGCGCTCGCGAAGGAACCCGACGAAGCCACGCTCAGGCACGCCACAGCGCTTTGTGCTCCCGCAGGCGCGAGCGAGTTCGGTGACGGGAGGAGTAACGCTCAGAAACCGATTAGCGAGGAAGGCTTTCTTTCCACGCTCTGGTTCTGACACCCAGGTGAAGTGTTTCCCCTCGCTCCCCGGGTGTGGCATGAGGGAGAGAGCCCCCTCATCGCACCTTCCTCCCCCCGCCTCCGGGCGGGTTGCACCCCCGATTTACAAAGAGCAAATCGGATGAACTCCCTGCGGCTGGCCAGGTGCAAACTGGCCACGGCTTCCCTTTTTAATAAATATGTTTAGAAGAATAGAAAAGTTTCGAAAAAGAAATCCTGCAGCCTTGGGATGTGGTATACCTGAGGATCGGCTGAAAATGAGCAATGCAAGGGCCATTTTGTTCTTCATGGGTACAGTTACTTCCTAACTAGAGCACTTAGGTTGTCTCTGCTTCAGCCTAAATCCTTTTATTCAAAACATTAGGAATAACAAAGTAAAGAGGGCCTAGCAAGCCTGTGGCTGGTGCTTTGTATTGTCAGAGAGCTCTATGTGGAAAATTACAACCAGTTTAAGGCAAATTAAAAAAATATGTAAATAAGAAAATTTCAGAATAATTAAAGCATACTGCAAGTAAATAAGTGTTCCTGTGAGAGGTGCACTGAACCTGCAGGTGATACCTGGCTTAACAGTACACAAGGGCTGTTCCCAGGCACAAGAAATTCATCACAATATACAACAAAAGGAGGTTTTGTTTGCTTGTTTGTTGTCTTTTCATTGATGAAGCACCACTTTCATGGCAACAGGAAGGCTTTGTGCAAGAATGCTCCAGTTTTAGCATGTATCTGGAATGAAATACCCAGTCTGGAGCAGGACAACAAAGATCTGAAACTTTCCTAGGTCGGTGTTCAAGGAGTGTGAGCACAAGGCAGTTCTGGACACCCTTTGGAGTCCAAGTTTTTCCTCAAAACATTTCCTCAGTCGCCGGCAGATGTCCTGGCACAGACTGGTGGGAGATCCGAAACCTCAGGCCAGCGCAGAGGAATAAACACACTCGCACCCAGGAAAAGCTCACAATAAATGCGGTGCTGTGACCTCTCGGTGCCTGTGTCACGCACAGCGTGACACCCATCACATCCGCATCCATCAGCTACTGAGGCAAGACAAACATCCTGGCCCCTGCAGATGGGGCAGGAACTGGGGAGGAGGTGCAGACGGTGTCCATCCTGCTCCAGTTAACCAGTAACCCAGTAACCGGGAGGCGTTCGTAATGGTTCCCTCAAGCACAAACGCCAGGGAGGCCTGGGGGTGCCGGCCCCTGCCAGAAGACTGTGCACAGAGGGACCTCGATGGCCTGGCACTGAGGCCTGGCAGCTGAGAGGAAGCACGCAGACAATTCACCCAGCAAAAAGGTTGGGTCTCCTTGCCGAATTGCAGTGTCTTCTGCACGTGCCCTTGCACTGGGAAGGGGGTTCTTCACTTTCCTCATTTCCTGGATTAAACTAAGTAGGGATCTATTCCTGATAGCGAGGGTGACCATTGCACATGGAAGAATTCAAGCTAGATTGTGATTTATACCTGTGTCTTCATCAGTCGGATCAGCTTTCATGGGTAGACAAGCCTGTGGTGGAGCCAGGGATGGTATCCTATCAAATAGTTTTACAAAGTCATCACAATTACTAAAGCTCAGAACAATACTGTATAAATCTTAAAGTGCCCTTAAATGGAACACCCTCTGTTTTGTCTGTTACAGACAGACTGTGAGCAGCTTTTCATGGATTTTGTGCATTTCCCTATTCCACTCTTGCTATGTATGCAGGGATCTTTCAAGGCAATAGTTCATGTACATTCAAAGAGAATTTTAAAAAAGGAACAGTACAACAGTAACTTGGTGGCTATTTGCTATCTAAATGAGTAGTCTCAGATGACCATCTTGTTAATGCACACCGTAAAATATACTGTCCCTGCTCGCTGGATATAAAACAAACACAGAGATTTGTGGGTTCTGGCAGTTGCTGCTTGCTCAGTAATGCTCATGTGTCTTGTCACAAATATAAAATGTAGATTTTTTATATATAAATATTTCCAGCTTGGCAAAGTGATTAAAGACAGAGAATATCCATCTTCAAGTATCCAAAAATGAAAAAGGGAAAATAATAGCAATATTTCACAAGAGGATAGGCCGGAAGACCCAGGCATGATTATGTTTTTCAGCCTTTGAAAAAAAAAATGTGGTAAGCCTGACAAGAACCCATCCTCTAAGGGTCACCCCTGACTTCAGTTACGTATCAATGACCCTGTCCCCTTCCAGCAGTGACCCCCTCCTGCTCTAAGTGCAACCTCAGCTGAAGGACCTGAACATGACTCTGACCCATGGAGCAAATCAGTATGTGGGATCCTGCTACTTACTATGCAGATATATGGATTCGGAGCTGCTAAAAGGTTCAAAGTGCAGCAGAAGTGGTAGTGCCTGGACAGAGGTGAGTGAGCAACCCACACATGTTGGGGGAAAACAGGACACACGCCCAGGAGCTAGCTGCTGCCTCAGGCTAGGTGAAAGTGTTGCTGTGGACCTATGTTTACCCTTTTCAATTAGTGCTAGGGAGGGAACGCAGATAATTACACAAAGCATTAATAAGATCTGAAGTCCTTTTGGTAATAACCAGTGAAATCAATGCAACCACAGAAGACAGGCGCATCAGTGCAGAGCTGCCGAGCAAAACTTCCGGGTGTGAGGTCCGGATCCCCAGATGCGAAAAGGGGCACTGCAACCTGTCCGTCTGACTTGCTGACAACACCTAGCCAGCTGTGCGCGTTTATTGCAACAAGCATGTTTGCGGACGTCGACTCTGGTGTTGCTGAGGGGGGAAATAGCACCCATGAGCGACTCCTTTTAGAGTTGCTTAAATGCCTGCAGTCCCTGTTTGTTCTGTTGCTTCTTTTTCAGTGACTGCATGCAACTGCATTGTCACTTGGGGGTCCACAGGGATATTTATTAGACAACAGCCAGCAAATCACCTTCATTACAGCAACAAAATGCAAAGACTGAGTGATGCAAAAATCTTTCAAGTTTACCAGCAGCGCTTCCAGAGAAAGAGAAAGCGAGAGTGAGTTTAGTTTTGTTCTTTGTACACTGTTATCCCTCAGCATCCAAGGGCTTCAGCTTGCTGCAGCCGGACTGTTGAGGACCCCCATGGATTAACACGCAAGCAGAAGACAGTAGATGGTAAAAGATCAGAGGGCAATCACGGAAAGAGATGCTTAAGGGATCTTCTCATTTCACCAGGTGATGGACCTGATTTGCTAATTGAAACAATATCTGTGTCTGCTCGTGCAATTTCAAACCACAAAAGCTCTGTTTTGACACAGGCTCAAAGGCAATAAGGTCCTCTTCAAAAAAGTAGTAGTGACCTCCTTCAGACACGCTTGCTTTCATGAAAGGTAAAGATGGTAGGCAAAGTAGTGATGCCAGCAGTTTGTTCCCGTGCAGTACCGGGAGGTGGGGGGTGGTTGAATCATCACATAGTTTGTCTTTCCAGCAGGCTGATTTCCTTTAGCAGCCTGAATAAGCAATTGGCTAGTAGCCAGCTGCAGCGGATTTGTCCCGTGTTTGCAAGATCAGTCAGTGAGCAAAGCTGTTTTCAGTTAATAAATATTTGATTTACAAGGTACTGTAAGTAATAAAAAGAGAAGGGAGTTTAGCTGCTGGGAGATTTGTTTAGCGCTTTAGTGGGGATAACTAACAACCAGCTTTGGTTGTTTTTCCTCCTTCGCATGGCCAGTGGGCAACCGACTTGATCAGTCTTGCTGCATTACACCTTGTAGTGAGCAGAACTAACACACTGAGCAAAACAGAGGTGGACTGGGACATATGTGGTGCCTTGACAGAAACACAGCTGAAGGGAACATTCGTAGATTCTCCTTTCTTCTCTGCAAGTAACCTGTGATAAATATTACATTTCTCAGTATCATTGGGAAAAATCAAAACTGTTTGATCCTTTCCATATGATATAGGTAGCTATATATGAGAGGGGGAAGGACATAAAGTAACAGGTACAGAACAGCCAGCAGCATTTTATCAAAGGAGAAAGGACCCCAGAAGACATTAATCAGCCAACTACAGGGTCCTGGGTATTTTGGATGGAGCTAGAAAACAAACAGTTTATCAAAGGAGAAAGGACCCCAGAAGACATTAATCAGCCAACTACAGGGTCCTGGGTATTTTGGATGGAGCTAGAAAACAAAGTGGGCACACACACACACACACACACTAAAGGACTATGTTTAAAAAATAGAAACAAAACCAGCTATAAAAGGTAGCGTATTTTTACATTTTAATTTCTTCCTAGAGTACTGAGCCTCTAGGTGGGGATGTGGTAATGTGCGCAAGGCAGGGGACAGAGCATCCATCAGGAGACTTGCAGCGCTCTCCTGCAAGGTGCCAAGCACTCTCTGCATGCTGAAGGAGCTGATGCTGCTGTGCTCGGTCTCTGGTGTGCAGCAGGCCTCCCGTGTGACCATGGGCACATCACCTAGTCTTTCAGATCTCTGCTTCCCCCACTTGTGGAAAGACAGACTAACCTGCCCGCTGTTCAGGCACATCAGGTTGTTTCATTCAGCCTCCATACAGGAGTTTTGAGTTGGGTAGCAGGTACTAAAAAGAGCAGAACACTATTGTTAGTGTTGTGGCAGTTCATTGCAGGTCAAAGCCTCCAGTGGAGTGTCTATCTGGAGGCTCAGAAAGGCGGTAAAGATATTTGTACAACTTCACAGGAAATACCGTGCATACACAGAGTTACTGGTTTCTAGGATGTTGCCAGTAGTTCCTTCCCAGTAACTACTGGTAGGACAGAACAAAGTGTTTTCTATGCCAAGTATCAATTAATTCTTCTGAGTTTTAGCTCTTCAGACTACACAGCTTTACACTGTTACACTGCTTTACATTTGTCCCCAGCATGATTCCAAGTACTTGTCCGGCAAGGCTGTGAGGAAAGCCCCATACAGCCTGCAGGGAAGGGACAGACTGCAGGTCTTTCTCACAAAGCAGGCTCTGGAAAAGTGTCCCCTTCCTCACTCCCTGCCACACGGAGGGGACTCAAAGAACAAGACCTGGAGGGGATAGCAAAAGGCAGCCCCAGGTAGCACTGTGCCTTCAGCTGCAACCTCAGCACCTGGCAGAACTGCAGTCTGGGCTGGGCTGCCGCACGGCTCCGCTCTGAAGGACCATGCTGAGCTGGTTGGTCGGTGCAGAGAAGAGCAACGTAGCTGGTGAAGGGACGAGAAAACAAGACATGAGGAGTGACTGAGGGAACTGGGATCGTTTAATCTGGAGAAAAGGAGACTGAGGGGCAACCTCATCACTCTCTACAACTACCTCAAAGGAGGCTGTAGCAAGGTGGGGGTCGGTCTCTTTTCTCAAGTTACAAGTGATAGAACGTGAGAAACCAGCCTGAAGTAGGGCCAGGTGAGGCTTCGATTGGAAATTAGGAAGAATTTCTTCACAGAGAGGGTGGTCAGGCATAGTAACAGGCTGCCCAGGGAGGTGGTGGAGTCCCCATCCCTGGAGGTATTTAAGAGACATGTGGAGGTGGCGCTTAGGGACATGGCTTGGTGATGAGACTTGATAGGTCACATTGATGGTTGGACCTGATGATTTTGGAGGTCTTTTCCAACCTAGATGATTCTATGATTCTATGGTGTCCATGCAGGAGGCAGCAACAAGCAGCAGCTTTCCCAAGGCTGGTGTGTAATGGTCAGCTGTGCAATGAGGAGACAGCCTTCTCCAGCAGCTAGGTGCATTGGAAGGACTCCCTCTTTTCGGCTCTTATGCAGATGCCATATCATAGATTAAGAAAAATATACTGTCTGGGGGGATTGGGGGGTCGGGGCGGGGGAGAGAAGCTGCAGGTTCTTAGCAAAAAGACAATTTTAAAAATTTGTGGGGAAAAAAAGTGTGCAGCACTCCAAAGGCTTAGAGCTCAGGATGTTCACATGGGTAACAGGAGATCAAAGTTCACGTCCATGTAGTGCTGAAACTGAGGAGGTGAGCTCACTGCTGGGCTACACAGGCTCTGCATGTTGTGGGTGGTTGCTTCAACAGACAACTCCACCAGGAGATGAGCAGCCCAGCTTGGTGACCTCGCGCAGAGATGGAGGAAGGTCCACGCTTGCTCCTGTACTAGAACAGAAATACTCTCTTTAAATTCTCTTCCAGACGCAGGGAAAACTTCATGCCAGGAGTTTCATCAAAGCATATGCTTCTGCAAAAGATCTTTAATGAATCAATGTTTTCTGACAAAATGTAGTTTTTGCCAGAAATCCCGTCCAGCTCCACCATTCAGTTATCTCTAAAGACCAGAGTCCTCCATCTGCAAAACAAGGATAAAAATTTTACCTGCCTTTTATGAAGCACATTAGGATCCAGGGATGAACAGCTCACAAAAAAAGGAGTTATCAAAAACTGCTGCTTTCACAAACTAATCTGAGAGCTGCCACACTAATACTGGACAATAATATTCAACTGGGCCATACAAAGTAGTAATTTTGGCCTGAACAGACCTACGTTATATTATTTTAAGATATCCATTCATTCCTATGGAGCTGGAGTCCAATGGTGATGCCAAGTGCTTTGGGGAAAGTTGGGAGCGGGAGGAGAGTGTATTTCTTTCATATATGCTTTACTTGTTAATAGCTGTTGGGCCATCTGTTAAACTCTACTGCAATAGTTGAACCACAAATGGTTATTGCAATAACAGCAGTATTACAGAACTGATCAACCCCATCCCTCACAAACACGCTGCATCTCTGTTTTTTTTGAGGAAGGAAGTGTCCCCGAGGGTGTCCCTTTGGGAACCCCTGTCTCAGCATGAAATGAGTAACACGATTTATGTAGACATTGCCAGCTTCACTCCTTTCTCAGACAGAAAATGGCTTTATCTAGTCAGGTGGTGTCACAATAAGGTAGTACAGTAGAAATTTCATCCCTGAATGGTCTAAAAGAGACAGATCACCCAATCTATATTTTCATATATTTTTTAAATAATATGCTGTGCTCAAATGGCAGCAGGCAGTATAATGAGAGAAAAAAGAACTGAGGCTACCCCACAGATTTTAAGCAAAATATTTTCATGAGGGATTGATGATAACATTATCAAAGTTGGATAAACAGGGAGCGGACAATAATGCAATGCGCTGACCAGATTTAGTGAACCTATTACACTTGCTTTTGGTGAGCTTTTTCAAAACAACTCTTAATTTATCCTCTGTTTAACTAGGCAGGAGCTGGAGGCAGAGGACAGGCTCTGACGGGGCTGACAACCCCCTGCTAACAACGCTCGAGATGATGCTCACACCTCTGCATCACATCCGCACCCGTGTTACCGCTCCTCTGCCTCCCGGGTCAGACCCGGGCCATGCCCCCTCTGTGTTTGCACATGCATACATGGGCATTGTCAACGGCTAATTTTTAAAGAAAGGGGAAAATGCAGTGAACTGAAGGCACTTGCAACTCTTTTTTCCTGCTACATTATTTCATCTTCTTGCTGTAATCACAGCTGTCCCTAAGGAGAGCCTGGCTGTGGGTACAAGCTCTGCCCCAGGTACAGCAGGACGAGCGACAGTCGTGCTTCGCTGTGGTTTACAAATGGGGTTAGCACAGAGAGTGTGAACACAGGCAAAAGCTGTGTTTCCTGTTCCCCCTTCATGTTTCTGTTCTCGTTTAAAAGAAAAAATGGTGTGGGTGTGTTAGGAAATGCCACAGGAAGTTTCTTAGGAAAACTTGGGATAAAAATGAGGTGGATTGGGAGGATGCTTTAATTCTCTAACTCGGAACGATCAGCAGTGTCGTGCACCACTTGCATCTAGCTTGACACAGCTCTCCCAGCTATTTGACTAAATACGAGACCACTACGTCATTTTGATGTTTTCTTGGTTTTAGATACCTGAATACAAAGTCTTAAAAACAACCAGCAACCATATTAGGTACATGATGCTACTGGCATATTCATGTCCAGAAGCTCCAGTCATTGTTTCAGCATAACAATGTTTTTCAGTCTACAAAAAGCCTCAGTATAATGTATTGCTTTTTTTTTCTTCCATTTCAAGAAAATGAACACCAAGTACTATGCAGTTAACTTAAGCCATTTTTGCTCTGTCAAGGAAGGACCAATTAGTGTATTAGAAAAAGTTCCTTCAAAAAAAAAAAAAAAAGTCTCTGCTTTTATTTGCAGATCGTATTGGTAACTCTATACCACATTGTCAGAGTCAAAGAGGGACGGGAACACAGGAATTGGTGACGGGATTTAGTAAACTAAGAGAAAAAGGTGTGCCACCACCTGCAGAGATTTTTTTTACTTATTTTCAAAGGAGCGAGTGTTTACAAGCTCCCTTCCCACAAAAGTAAAAGCAGATCTAAAACAAAACTATGTAAGTCACTACTGTCTCAACTGATTTAGGCAGCTGTTGTTGCTGATGGTATCTTTGCTTCTCAACATTCATGAATAAATTCCTTCATCTTAAACCTTATAAACATATAAGTTCATGAAAGAACCCACATGACTCCTTTTATTTTTAGGAGATTGAATAAAATATTTATGTCCCTCTGTGTCCCAAATATCAATTACTTCCTTCACTGAAAAAGTACATTTGCAATGGGATTAAAAATTTACCCTACTACAAAACAATATACAATTAACTCATACATTTCCAGCTGTCTTTGTTAGACATACATGGTATGCATCTGCATCCATCCCTTTTGAACCATGCATACTGTCAATATCTCCTCTAAAATCTGACAGGTAAGTCAAAAATACAACTATTATCAGACAACACATCCGCATGATCTCATGACAGCTACAAGTACACATACCAGTTACCACTGGGAGAAGTCAGCGTTTACTAATGTGTGTCAGATAGCAGCCTGTTTTTCCTAGATTATAAGATTCCTAAATTAGGTTGGCCTCAGAATTAATTTTTAGAGAAATTTAGACAAGTGCAGATTCTGATCATTTTGAAGATAACCTACAAAGTTTCTTTTTAACATTTTAAATAGATTTGTGTGCAATCACATTTGCATCTATTTCCTTCTTTCTCATGACAACTTCGCCTTTCCCAAAAAAATAATAGCTAGTAAAAAAAACCCTAAAACATTATTACAGAAAAACTTTCAAGTTTTTCTCCTCTTCTGTAATAGAGAACATGAAATCTGATAGCAACCTTTGTTTTCATCACTCCATTTCACATAGGAAATATGAAGAATTTTAAGTTTTACTTAGAATTAAGTAATGGGTTTCAAATACATACAGAAATACATTCTCCTGGATAGTCTTTCAATAACATATCCATGAAAATCAATGGCATTAACAAATTGCATGATAAATTACCTATTAAAAGCAAAACAAAAATCAGCCAACCAACCAACCAACAAAAACCAACCCCCCCCCAAAAAACAACAAATCCAACCAGGAAATCAATTCTTAAAACAAAAGGGGTAACACAAAGGTGTGGGTGTATTTGTTGTTGTTGTTTTTAAGTTCCACATCATTGTTAACATCTGTTTCTTTTTAGAAAATCCACTGAATCCCTCTAAAAATTAACTCTAGCAATATGTTAGTATTCAGACCACAGGAGCAGAGAATGACTGTGAAAACAATATGTAAATTATGGAGTGAAATGCTATTTGTAAATACCAGATCCTATAGCAGAATACAACAGGTAACCAAAATTCACTTGCTAGTACAGAAAGTTAAGGGGTGTTTTGCAATTATTTTTTAAAATGAAATAGCTATGATACAATCAACCATCAACTGGTCACAGTTAAATTTGCATAAACTAATGTAGATTTTCCTCCAGCGTGCAACAAAATCTATACTGACAAAGTTACCTTTATACCTATGAGGAAAGGGACCTTACTGCATTAATAACAGATATATTGAAAGACACATTTCATGTTCAAAAACACCTCCAAGTTCGCAAAAGTAAAGGTTCTTCTCAGGGACTTAGTGACATGACCATGCTAGAGTGGTGCCTTCAGGAAAGCATCCAAATTTCTTCTATTGGTTCTGCTGCCCTCTCAGATTTATTTTTTGCAATTAGAAAATGCTTAGATCAGGAAGAACACAGTTCTCATGCAGAGGGAATTGGAAAGAATGAGGGGAAAGGAGGAAATGTACTTCTGAGAAAGAAAATTCCCCAAATCTATCTGCATTTCTGTAACCGTGCATATAAACAATTCGTCTCATTTCTCAGTTGTGGATCTGAAGTGGCCCATTTCCAAGATTAGAGGAAGGGAATTGCCTAACTTGTTGTAGACTCCACCATACAATGGAGAATATTAGCTTAAAAAGTTGTGTGGATCAGGGACAAGGCTCACAGTCTCATGACTATATAGATATCTGAGCTCCTAGTGAAGCCAAGAAGAAGTAAAACTCCCTCTCAAGTCTCTGTGCAAGGTTGATCACATGCCACTTGTATTCACATTTGGGAGATCTCAGGCTTGTCCCCATTTCCCCTGGCTTCCTAAAGCCTCTGCTAATATAAAATAGAAAGACTTCCCATCTGGATGGGTCTTCTGACAAGCAATAACAACATATGACTTGGTGATTTCCAGCAGGAGTTCAGAGGAATGCACAGTGGAAAAATGTATCTTAGAATTCATAATTTTTGAACTTATTTTCATTCTCATTCTATGAAAAAATCATTTATGCTATTAAAAACTGTGATGGCGGAAACCCAAGAATCCAAGCCAATTTCATAATCGAAGGCAATTAAGTTGATTGCTAAATGATAAATACCACATCTTTTCTTAATGGGGATACTGTTCTTGAGTAAGCAAACTGTTTCTCTGTTCATGAATTTAGAAGAATGTATCATAAATCTCTCTCTCAAAAGTTCAATGGAGAGCAAACATTTATTACTGAGTTCTTCTTGAAAATCTCAACCATTTCAATAGCTTATGTACTAAAAATGGGAGCAGAAAAAGCAACCTGACTCTTTTTCTTATGCAAAAATATTGATCTTTATTATCTATTAAGAATAGAAAAACTGCCTCTACAATTCCTGACCTGTATTTTTGCTTTCAACCTGTCTATTCATTTCAAGGAATGAACACCTTCCTTGGGAATCTGGAGGTTGATTTAAGAATTGAATGAGAGAGTCACTATGAAAGACAGTTATTGCTCTGCAAAAGACAAAGTTTATTTCTCAAGTAGGACAAGAAAAAATATTCAACAGAAGCTGATTGATTTGTTCCTTTGGTCCAGGGTATGTGAACTATATAGGTTCCTATAACTGATACTTTATTCCAAAAAACAGAACAAAATAAAATAACCCAGTCAAGAATTCATTTTACCACTCATATGGAACATAGACAAAGAATCTTTGTGCTAGATAAACTTCAAAAGGCCTTTAAGTAAGAGAAAAATACATAGTTAAATCTGCACTAGAGATCAGCTTTGAAAGTAAAGTCAGGTAAGAGTCTGAGGCTACAATTATAATTTACAGATTAAGAATATTTCTGCAGAAGTGAAGTCATGAATGACAAAATGCTTTTCCTTACTATGGTATGATCATCAAAATCTACATGTAGTCCTTAGCTTCTGTAAACCATATACAGCAAAGAGATAATGTAGAAAATGTAAAAAAAAAAAAAAGAAGAAGAAGAAGAAGAAGAAGAAGAAGAACATGGTTGAAAAAAATCACATAGTTCACAGTCATGCAAACTGTAGTGGGTACATCTCAGACCCTCACTGCTAAATCAAGCAGCAAAACGAAACCAGGAATTAAAGCCCAAACAAGAGTCCACTGCAGTCATGATTCTCATGATCTAGAAGTAACTGATATTATTTAACAACTGAGATGAAACTCACAGCACATGAAATGATGTTATAAAAAGACATTAACTGAAGAAAAATTTGAATTGCTTGGAATATGTGGTGTTTCTCTCTTGTTTCTCTGTATTATTTTCTTTATTGTTTCAAAATGCACCAACAAGTTTCTGGGGTTAGCAAAACTCCATCTGTTGTATTTGAATAACACACAGACGTGAACCCTGAATGTAATCAGAATCTTTGGACATGTTAAGGAAATTAACAACACCACCAAAAAAAAGTAAATTTCCTCGGCAAGCTGCTCCTCCCTTCAACTCTCTTCTGGACTGGACAGGCTAAGATATGACTAAAGATAATACAGAACTAAACAAAAATAAAAATAAAAATAAAAAAGTATGTATTTACAATGGGAAAACCCAATCTTTTTAATCTTTGTGGTGCCAAAAGGCAGTAGCAGCTCTTTGAACTACGTCTTTTGAAAGAGATTAAATGAGAAATATTTTGGAAAGCCAGAAATGTGGAATGGAGCAGGTATGTGGAAAGCAGTGAACAGTGCAAGTTACAGTAGTCACTATTAGAAAGGCTATAACGTGCAGAAATATTGGATGATTGATATGATATGATCATTTTTCAGGCCAAACAATCTTAAAACGTTCTGCAGGAAATTCTGGCTTGTTGTTTGCTAACAAGTGGGCACTAGGTGCCGTGATCAAGATGATATTTCACCCAGCCTTGAGTTTCATAGGGTGCTCCTGACTCGTGTAGATAACACCTCTTAAAAAGCATCAAAAAATGGGCATTTTAAATGGAAGGTACCACCAGAACTGTAGAAGTAACCCAAGGCCTGTCCCTCTCTTTGCTTTCTTAGTCACCTCACTGCAGGGCATCTGAGGAAGATCAGCACCTTCGGCACTTCTGCTCACAATGCAGTCTCTGAGATCACCCAATTCAAGAGACAGGCTTTGGTTGTATTTATTATAACCAACTACAATCCTCTCCAAGCTGCAGCTCTTTCACAGGCTTCTGTTTGAGCATATACTAAGTTAAACTCTTTGGGAATCTCGTAATGGCATATACACTGCAGGATAATAATAATAATAATAAAAAGGATTTAACGTGGCTTCCTAATATGACTCAGCAGTCAAATATTTTCATTCATAGATATTTAGCATTAAAATTCAAATAGACACAGGTTTCATTAGCTATTTATGAGGGAAAGATTCTCAATTAAGTATTCTTGATTTGTTAACAATTCAAGTTACAATGGAGCTTTTATTTCCTTTTAATTGTAAGCAAACAATATTATTAGTCCTCAAGGCAGAAAAAACAGCAGTATTATCACTATTCATTTACCATTATTGCTAAAAAGTACCAAAAAAAGAGAGAGCAACAAAACCCCCAACCTCAATCTCTTCCTCCACCTCTCAAGATATCCTTTCTAATCCTATAAAAGCATCTGTCTTTGATTTCAAGTGGAGTACCTGCTGTGCAGGATGCAATGCCAATCCAATTTATGTGCAACAAAACCAAATGGGTTGAAATGAACTCTGCATTTTAAAGATGTTTTTGTTTAATCATTACCATCACTTCTCTTTAATGAATGCATTAATCAAGCAAAACTTCAAGCAAAAACGGAAAGGCTCATCTCAAGAAATGAAAAAAAAACAAAACCAAAAACCAAAACCAAAAAAACCTCCTATCTTTACAATATCTGCTACTGTCAAACACTGTTACATCTTCCTTTGGCAGAACTTCAAATGCATATTACTGTAGGTTGTTTGGAGATGTTAAGTATAAGCAGCAGCTCCCTCCAGAAAGAACTGGAGGAGGAAACGTAAGCTGCCTCGTAGTCCTAAGCTCTGCTACTGAACTGATTTATAACCTGCTACACAGGACATGTAGCCCTGAAATTTCCTGAGTATCCCCTCAAATGTTCTAGAATGCCATTTTATTTTGAGGAGATAGTAAGAGTGGTCAACATTGCATTGCCAGTGACACGCAAAAACCACATACATAAAATTTATTCCACCCTTAGAAATGTTTGTTTCAAAGCTCAGTATGAGTAAAAACAATTCAATAATCAGAAGATTTCCATCAGACAATACAAGACACAGGGCTGGCCTAAACAGAAACTTGTTTTTAGGAATTAGGATAGGTATATAAATGCATTTTTCTAATATAAATTCAGTCATGCCCATCATTTACCTTACAATACTTGTCCAAATTTTTGAAGCAGGG
Organism: Chauna torquata; assembly: GCA_013399475.1. Classification (NCBI taxonomy): domain Eukaryota; kingdom Metazoa; phylum Chordata; class Aves; order Anseriformes; family Anhimidae; genus Chauna; species Chauna torquata. The sequence continues at coordinate 77,278 of VXAL01000994.1, read as the reverse complement.
ATTGAAGATGAATTTGCATGGGAGAATATGGGCAAAGAAGAACAGAAAATGGGAGAACACCACAGCTTTTTCAGTCTGACATTCCTACCATCTCCCTTACCCAGGCAGAATTAAGGTTTGTAGAAATTTGACCATCACGATACACTTGCAGAAGTCAACTGTCATTTCACAAATAAAGTGGACATAATTCAATGTAACTTGCTCAGATGACAGATACATTTTATATAAATGTTTTTCCCTTATAAGAATTTTACTCATTTAAGTCATCATAATCTTTTGTCAGTGTAATGTTTTAAATCCATTACCTTCCTTTTGCTTCATTTGTGCATTATATTTTTGCAAACATATAAGGCACTTTTACTGGTCACTGCCACCTAGGTACCACAGGCAAACCAGAGGAAAAGAGTTGTTGAGAGCTGTACCAAATTTGCAATGTTCCTTTACAAGGGCTTATTACAGAGCTAGGATCTTTTCCAGGAGGAATTATCCAATAGCACTCCATTAAAGGACCATAAAAATTTTAAAGACATTTTACGACTAGGCCATTGACCTCTACGAGAATTTCTCCCATGGCTTCCACAGATTTTATCTCAATGTGGAAACAAAAAACTGCACAGGAACAATCAGATTTTATTTAAATTAATTTGTAGTTTGACAACAACAAAAAAAGCCGGTGTTTCCAGGATCAGGTAGGCTAAGAGGATTACAGTAATATTGCATAAAGTTATAATTTTTTTTCTAACAACAACAACAAAAAAGGAATAAAATTAGATTGCCATGTGCTTTCTTGATATCTAGAGAGTTCATATTCTTTTTTCATATATCTGAACAAAACTAGGGATCATCAAAGTTGGCTACACTGATGCACAACCGATAGATATTTTGCTGTTCTGATGCAACTAACTAGAAGATTATCAGCTTCAGAAACGGCACTAGCTAAGTGACTGAATTTGATCACCACCACATTCAGAAAAGGGAACAAGACAGCTCCTCTCAGTCTCATTATAGACTCCAGGATGAACCAATGTACACATGAATTTTGTATGAGATAAACTTTTTATACAACTTTTCCAATTTAAGTTGTGATTATTTCCCATCAAAACTTTTTTTTTTTAAAAAAAAGTGCCTGTCCCTGCTAACAATAACATATTTACTCATTATTCCAGTGTTAATGCATTCAGAATGATAGCTAATATTTCCTTTACTCTTTCTCCTAAATTCTCCATTTGAAATGCAATTAAGAGATATCCCCACTTTCTTCTGAGAAAGACCCAATTTCCTGATTTCGGTTGTTGATAGATATGAAACAACATCACGGGGTGGGGGGAAGACAAGAGAAAGAAGTCATCCCAACCTTCTGTCAGGCACTTTACAGCATAATGAGCTATGATGAAAAACAAGTCAAACACTGAGAAAACAAGAAAGCTTAGAAATCTGATCTTGCTGACAGGATCTGGAGTAATTAATTTTAACCCATGTGACCACTGGATGTCCCCACTGTTCCTCAAATGCAGCACAGACATCATCTAGCTGGCAGACAGAAAAAACAGCAGATTTGACAAACAACAGGGTGTGCAAGGACACTGGTAGTGAAGATTCCCACAGTAGCCAAATCCCCAATGCACACAAACACAGACGCACACCTGTATGTACAGAAGCAAACTGGAGAGCAGGGGAACAGCAGACCACAGGCACTGAAAGAGAAATGCTCTTTGAATACAGTTTCTACCAAGTTCACTTGGCGTCTGCTGCGTGCTTAATAATGCAGCAAGGAGCAAGGCTGGGTGCCAGATCCTCGGAGGGAGCCAGGAAAACAGACTTGTTTCTGATGAGATGTGCAGAAAGCCTGGTTCGGAGCAGGGTGTGCAATGGGGCAAATGGAAAGGACCCTCATGCCATAACAGGTGAGAGGACAGGCGAGCATGAACAGGGATGCCAGCACACGACCACTGAACAGCTGCCAGTCAAAAGCATCCAAAGGAGCCGAAATAACAAAAGAACACCTGTAATGCCATGGGGTGCTCTTCATATCAAAGGTTTGCAGGCACTGGTGGGATGAAAGCTGGACAAGGCAGGGGAAAACAAAACAAAAAATACACCATGAAGTCTACTTCTACATGTTCTATTTTGAGGTCAGGTCATATGAGAGGTTTAAGTTCACAGGAGGGTGTAGGAAGCTGAGATGTTAGCATCAACTCATCTTTATTTATTCTGTCATGTGACAAAAGGTCAGAACAAATTCCACTTTCAAAAAAAAAAAAAAAGTACCTTGCTTACTATGACAAAAAGGAATGAGATCATGCTGTTTTTTCATGGAAGGAATTTCCTACTAATAGATTCAAAAGCAAATTTCAGATCATCCATGTCTCTTTTTTGCAGACTTCAAAAGCTCAGGATCTGACAGTACGTGTTTTATTTCACCCTTGCAGTGAGAGGCTACACCACAAAAAGCCCCAGGTCCCTCCTTTGTCCCCACCTCCTTTTGTTAGCTGATGTTAGACATTGAACTACAAAGCTATGGGAAGGGCAGCAGTTGCTCATACAAAAAAATATTTGAGGTGTGAAGGTAAGTGATTTGTGCAATAAATCCCTTTTCCTCATCCTTTTTGCCCTTCCAACCACTTCTAGAAGCCTGATCAGCAGCAAGGCAGGGCCATGGCTGATTTAAAAAAAAAGAATCCAAAGCGTAGAAACCTGCAAGAGCACAAGTAGCTAGCAGAGATATACTGAAAACAAACTTCAAACAAGTACCTTAAATAGCACTTTTCACTAAAATACGCTAAACTGGCAATTTGTATGTTGTTTAATTCATATTAGTACCATGTTCAGTTACATAAGCTACTGGAATGACCAGAAACTCAGATCTCAGGATAATTCCTTCAGCCTGAATGCCTGGCAGGGCATAACCAGAAGGGCGTCATGTTCTCCTCCATGTATTTCCCTCACACACTGTTAGATCACAGGTCTGACACTATGGCTATTCTTTTGTTCACATTTCAGACGTTCACAAAACTGAACTGCATTGAAAAGGCAGGTTTTTTTTAGGGGAGAAGCCCTGGGGGAGGGAAGCACATGAATATATTTGAATAATAAATTAATTTGAGAATTTCATGGTTTGCAATTAAATTAATTAGGTACTCTGAATTACTGGCCAGTGATTCAAAGCTTACTTCAAGCTCATTCTACTCGGTTTAAAGTCATGTATACACATAAATAAGCCAGAAAACCTTATATAGCTTTTGTTCTCTCCCTTGGATCTCATCTATACTTTCAGATCATCAAGTGACCATAACGCATATGCTTTGTATGAAGAATGAAATGGTTCAAGTGATTTGCTGAGATTTAACAATAATAATAAAAAAATGATACCTGTTAGGCTGAGTTCTTGTAGTCAATACTCTCTTCTGAAACATGTTGTCTGACAGAGAGAATTCATTGTGTATGTTTCAGTGTTCCAAAAATAAGAGTTGCTATCATGACTCTTCATCCAAAGATCTGAGATCGCTTAAAAATGTCAGGGTTGCTTTATGACGGCTGCTCAAATTCTGAGCAGTTTCTTTATAGCTTTTGGCTCTAAAGGAGCATAAGCAACATATCTAATCCCAGGACCTGATTACTTTCCGAGTTTTAAAATGGAGAATGCACACTCTCATTTTCAGACTGTCTGCTAGAAAGGTGGCTCTCTGGCACCTCTTCTACTCTCAAGGAGTTACATTTCCACTTAAACCCAAGCTGAAGTCAAGTAAGAGTGCTTTACACCCTCCAGCACTCAGCTTTTGGCATCTTAAGCAGGTGCTACAATTAGAAGGTGACCAAAACTAAGGCCTATGTAAGTTTAGAGAAAAACTCAAAAAACAGTTAAAGTCCATTAAGTCAAGCATCTTGGGGTCCAAAATTTCAAGATCCTGTTAATTCTCTTTGCCCTAGAGCCCAGAGAAGGAAGAGTTTAGCCATTAGTCTTATGGCTGTGATACTAACACAGAGCCTTCAGAACCTGCCTGATTCCTCCAATTTTAATATTATGATGGTTTGAAAATTGTAAGACACGCTCTGGAGTAATTTATATGAAATCTTTAGTCATCAGAGATACGAATAAGCTCAGAGAAATTATATTTAGGGAAACAAAACAAAACAAAAAGTAAGAACCAAGCCATTGCTAGGTTCCTCCTCAGTACCTCCACAGAAAAGGTTTTGCCCATGCAAGTTGGAAGAAAACTGAATGCAGTAGTAGTACAAGGTGTCCACAGAAGAAAAAAGAATGGCTTAGGCCAAGTTCGCTTGTATTCTGTGGCATTTGTTCCTTACCTATGGTTAACTTAGCAGAGAAGAATTTGGCCCAGAGTTGCTACAGCTAGCTCTGATTAAAGCAGCTTTAGGTAATCTTATGTGATAGAAAATGCGTGCATGAAATCTCTGCGTAGTGCAGCCCAAAGCACTTGCAATGCCTTGATAGAGCCCTTTAAGCATGATAAACTAGTACAAGACTATACAGCAAAACCCGTCTTGCACCAGAGTCTCGCAAATTCAGTTTTAATTTTTACAAACAGATTGCTTCTTGGGTTGTTATTATTAGTGTGAGCTGGACAGCTTGAATTAGAGAATAATTTATTCCCTGTGCATTTCTAATTACAGAAAAGAGGTTCACTCACTGACACACTTGTCCGTCTTGTTCTTTCCTGTCTTTCAGGCATGGCTGATTGCAGTTAAATAGACAGACCAGCACAAACTGTATAAGAAACACAACTCTGTCAAAAAAGGACTGAAGTGTTACCATTAATTATTCTGGACCATGTGCTCATTTACAACAGATCTAACATGAGAAATATTCTCAGAGGTGTCAAACAGCCTCAGTTTCATAGGTGCACGGGGGTAGCACTGACTAAACGTTTGAGTGACTGGTAGGATGTGACCTGCCAGAGATCCTTGAAGCTTGGGGATTTCATGTGCAATTTGTGTTTCAGCATTCAATAGATAATTTAAATTGGGCCATTCTGAGCATTTCTGAAGGATCTACATGCCTGAACCCAAGTCGGAACTGCACGGGTATCTCAAATAAATAAATACATTTATGAGCATCTGCACAAGTGATTATTTGGAACGCACTGCATCTTAAAAAGGCTTGAAGAAAGTGAAAATGTTTTCTAAAGAATGTTGAAAGATAGGCGTAACAATCACTGACTGCATAGGAAGACAGCTTGAAAATGCTGTCTGGAGGAAAGAACCGAAACAAAGTCACCATGATTTAGTTAACTGTCTCTACAACAGGAACTGTTATTACAAATAAGTGAACAGAGAACTGTTCACCTAAGCCATTAATCAGACGAACAAACTTTGCAAAGGCAAGAATCAATCACAGAATGGTTTGAGTTGGAAGGGACCTTAAAGATCATCTCGTTCCACTCCCCCTGCCATGGGCAGGGATGCCACCCACTAGATCAGGTTGTCCAAAGCCCCATCCAAACTGGCCTTGAACACTTCCAGGGATGGGGCATCCTACTTCTCTGGGCAACCTGTGCCAGTGCCTCACTACCCTCTGAGTGAAGAATTTCCTCCTAATTGTAATTCACGTTGGAACTGGAGGAAAAAAAAGTGGAAATTGGATTTACTAAGATATACCTTACAACTATTTCAGCCAAAACTACAAAAGTACCCTTTTTATGTTCAATTTTTAAAATACAAGAATTATATACTTTGTGTTCTCGCACTGTCACTGTATTTACTTAAAAACAAACAAACAAACAACAACAACAAAAAAAACACAACTGTGTTTTAACAGAGGAGGCCCCCATCGACTCTCATGTACTCTGGTAAACATGAATCTCCTATTCCAGGCAGCAGCAGAAAGCTCTTCCATAATGAACCAACATCATTTGTGAATCAGTAATAATCGCTTTCCTCCCCTGTTGGTACAGTTTACTGCTCTCTGTTGTCAAAGTTATTTGCTTATTTTTACAAAACCTGCATAATTTGTGTATTTAGATCTCTGCAGTGAAGCGTCCCCCTTAAAGTGATGAATGTTCCCTAGCTCTTTTCCCACAGAATATATATGCAGAACTTTTTGGTATTTAAGGTTTTATACAGTATTCCCAACATTAAAGTTTAGTTCACAAAGGGTAGGTTTAAAAAGCATTTCCATTAAGTGGCAGCTCTTTATAAACAGTGACAAAACTTGTTGAAGGGGTTATCATCTGTCAGCAAGTTATTAAATTATCTCAGGTTTGTGCTTTTTCAACTGATATACTGAACATTTTAAAAGGAACAATTTTAAGACAATAGGAAAACACTATGAGCCAATGTAAAGAAATTCAGAATTGCAGGTAATACTGGACTAGCTTTCAAGCAGCACCCTCTGGCAACCTGTGGTGTACTCTTCAAGATCTGTTTTGAATTTATGATTTCATTTGATATCAAAGGTTTCCTCTTTCTGCCAGCTAAATAGACAGTATCTTCCTATTGCATTGACCATTCAAAAAGCTGTGCTTTTTTTTTTTAAAACTAAAGTGCTCCTGTAGCTATCATCACCGACCTCATCAGAGATCTTGCTTCTGAAGTTCACATGACATGACAATGAAAGCATTCAGGATCTGTTTTCAAAAAATGCTTTTTCACAGGCTACAAAGCAGGTAGGACAAATGTTGACTGCTTAGGGTTTTTGTTTGTTTGTTTCCTGTTTTTTTTTTTAATTGTTTCAGATTTCAAAACATTTCTTCTTCTCAGATGAACAAAAGGAGAAATAACTTTATTCTTTATTAAATAAAAAAAGAAGGGTTTTGACAAAACGTATACCTTTATTTGATCTCCATCCACTGATACTCTGCTGGGTATAAAAGACTCAAGTTTCCAACCAATGTTCTAACCTAAACTATTCCAGATGTGGTAGAATAAGCACTTGAATAGGAGTTTCCCACATTAACAGGAAAGGAATCTAGTCCCCAAAGTGTAAAGTTAATAACTGAAATACTTTCTAGAGATGTGTTCCCCCCCCCTCCCCCGCCCCCCAAAAGGGTATTAGATGATTGAAATTAGCATATTTTGGCTCTACGCAAAAAACTGGTGTTTGGAAAGAGGGTGGACTATGCTCCAGTCAGACTGTAGGTATACTTACTTTACTTTTTTGCTTTAACCTCAACAACAACAACAAAAAAAGTAGGAAAAGATACCAGTCATTTTAAGAACGTTTCTGCTTTTCTTTTTGAGAGCAGGCATACCCCTCAAAAAAAGCATAGATTGTCTCTACAATTTATTCTTCATATGCATTATCCAGTACTCTGCAGAGATGAAGCATCTCCAAAACACAGATAAAACATTATCAGATAAATTCCTTTTAGTTTAACTCCCACTGTGTATAAGAACTGATAAAATAACTTTTTAAAGCCAGCACCAGTACTAGTAGACTGCATAAGGTTCAGATGTTAACTGTCTCTGAATTAAGGAAATCTATACTTAAGGTTACAGACAGAGACTGAAACGAGAATAATTTGAAGTACTAAACCAACAGAATGTTACAGCTATGGTGAGACTTTCTAGAGACCAGGTAGGAATAAAGGAAGAAGTAGTTTTTACTCTATTAAGAACAGGGACATGGTGAGGAAACTCAAAGATCTATTTTTACTTTTTAAAGATTAAATAAAAGCAGTCTTTCAAAACACCCTCTGGAAGGCAGCTATGTTTGCCCTTGCCAAGGGGCATCTAGTATATGTTGCAGCAAACAGACACAAAACTGAAGTCTAATAGATTTAGTTTTGCTCTGCAGCTCTGCTTTAGGGCCATGAGGAAGGCTTCTCCTGCATCCTTCCAACTCAGATTTCCCATAGATGCTGAACAAGAATGAGAAGCTGAGCAAGACTGATTTTCGTATCAAGTGGGTCATGCACCACTTTCTCCCAAAACTGGCAGAAGGCAAGCAATTCTAGAAAATTTACACAAGCTTTCCAGATGCAATAGCAGCTCCATCTAAAAGAAGGGAAAAGAAATTCAGCACAGACCCACAGAGCTTGGTTTAACACTGTAGAATTACTAGCAAGGTATTTTAATCAGACACACTCAGGGTTCTTTACAAAAAAAGAAGTTCTGAATGTTATTCCTGCTTTCACAGATAGGGAACCTGACTCTGATTCAATAATTTGCACAAGGGCAGTCATGAAGTCTACATAATGTCTGATCTGGGTTCTATCTTTTGACTAATACTGCTGAGTCTTAACAGCTCCCTCTTTCCTCTGCAAAGCTGCAGGCTTCAGCAAACAAAGCATTCCTTATAGCTAATTGGTATTACACGGAAACTCAACTGCTCTTATTTACAAAACTACAGATTTATGTCAAGCAAAGCCAATTATGCTTAATGTTTAAACTATTGCAGGTGCTCAATGACATTGTTGCTAGGCAGTAGAAGTGAAATTGCTCTTTTAATGCATCTTGTTCCAACTGGGAGCATGTGTTTTATCATCAGTGCAAACTTAACAGATGGAGATCTTAATCCCCACCAGCGAGCTTTCTTCACCCTCCCGCACTCGAAATGGTGTCCCATGCATTTAGAGTTAACTGAGGTGCTCATTGAACTGTCTGGGTCTCAACTCTTTTTTTTTTTTTTTTTTGTATGTGCATACATGAATACAGAATAAATACACACACATTTAACCCTTAAAAAACAGCACCAGCAGTAATCAGCAATACATATAGCTATTCAAGGTTAGTAATGACCTTCACTGAGCACAGCACCTACTCAAATAGTTTTAACAGAGCTGGTAGACAGCACAAAAGCAGCTTCTTTCAAAGTCAAGACTGAATCTACAGAGTCCTTTATACTAGCTCAATTGTATGTTGGGACAAGATTCAGAAAATTTAGGCAGGACTCGAACGACAAAACTGAATTGGGATGTTTCTGTTCACTCACAACCTGTGAAACTCACTTCAGAGGCAACTTCTTCCACACACTATTTCAAAACTACAGTCCTCGATAAGGATTAAAACATGCATATCTGCATTTACTTTGTGCAGTGCAACATGAACAGGTGATCTCAAAACAACAATCAGATCTGAATAATTTATCTCCCATGAAAACTGTCATAGATCAACAAAATATGGAACAAAAGAAGGCTATTTCAACATTTTGCAGCTGTTTATTACATTATTTCACATGCATACACACCTCCTTATTTATTCTCTCCTTTTTTTTTTCCCTCTAATGTGTTAACCCAGATGTGAAAAACAGCTTCTTTCAAAGTCAAGACTGAATCTACGGAGTCCTTTATACTAATTTCACTGTATGCTGGGATAAGATTTACAAAATTTATGCAATGCTCTGAAAGTACAAAGGATTTCATTAGGTTTGTATGCAGTCCCAAATGCTCCAGTTGAAGAAGCATCCCTGTCTGTTGGGGTTTAACTGCTAAATTGCTCTGTCATAACAGCAAGCATGATTAATAGACTTCTTCCATACAGCTTCCTCTGCACCACCAGCTGAAATAAGTCAATATCCAGCCATCAGTAGCCCTTTCCATCCATCCAAAAGGCCAAATACTTATATCTGATAGAAAAAGCTTTCCTCCAGTCCGCATGAAAAAGGTAGAGTTTTCAGTAGTCAAATATCCATCCCAAAGCCCGTTCTTATCCATGTAATTCTGATACCTCTTTATGAAGGCTGACCAACTACTTCTTTCTCCATTGCTGAAAGCCTTTCCAGCACGACTGCATGAGAGGGAGGTCCTTCCTTACAGGGAGTTAGCTAATCCTCTCTTTTTTTTTGCAGAATTACAGGTCCTCATCAGACAATTAAACTGCAGTGTTTTGTGTTCTCTGCTGTGATCCATTTTCAGATTTCTATTTCTGATAAACAGTAGTCTTAGGAAGTCTGTGGTCATTCAGCCTAGGCATGATCAGAGGAAATACAGATACTCAGGATAGGGAACCGAACTCAGGATCACCAGAACCACAGGATTCTACAGGTTGATCTTATTATCACAGAAGCTAAGTAAATTATGCCTCCACTGACCAGCTGGACAGAAGTCACCAAGCTAGCACATTAGAAGGCTATGTCCACACCCTCTAACATGCAGGTGTTACATAATTTTTTAAGACTAGATAAGCACAAAAACAGAATTTCACAGGCCAGGCCCCAGAGACTTAAAAATTTATCTTCTGCTTTGGAAAGCTCTCTCTCCTCAGAGAAACCTGATTAAAACAATGAGAAAGAGTAGCCCAAATAAGAGTCATCATAGATAACTTTATAATATAAAATGCGAAATTAACTAATGGGATTGTGTGGCATGTATTTTTCACTAACCAGCTACCTGACTTGATGACTCAGGAAACCCTTCTGCTCTCTTGTGTCAAAAGAACCAAACATGACCAAGTTTTAGGATTTAATTCTGTATTTAGTTTCATTAAAAAACACACACACACACTTTTCCTTAAATCCATATTACGCAAATTCAGCATTCTCATCCTACATCACTTAAAAACATGAGTCAGACCCAATCTTATATGAATGACCAGAAAAAAAAAAAAACTCAGAAAAACATATTCAGCTTGTTTATCTCAGACCCAACAGTATTTGTGCCTTCATCTTTCTTACCAATGATTTTCCTAGAAAGTTCAAAGACTGCAAAGGGGAGAAGTACTACAAATGATATGCCAGCCTCACACTCCAGGGACCAAGGGACACACAGCCATTTGAGATCATACTCAGGTGTGCTCAGCACAGCTGTGTGGCAGCTAAAAGCCTGAGAAAGAGCCTTCTTTGCCAGAGGCAAATACACCAAATAAGTCTGCAATAATAATAGCTTCAACCTTTGTCTTAAAAGCAAGTTAGGTTTCTTGTTCTCCTATTCTTGATGTAAATAGTTATTAATAATACTGTTTTTTTTTAAAACCACATAAAGTATTAAAAGCATCTCCAGCCTGATTTTACTCACTGGGTCAGATCTTAGATTTTATCCATGTTACATAGTTCTCCTCCTTTTGTGTGTAACCCTCAAATGCATCAACTTAATAATACTGCCTCTCCAGCAAACTCCACTCAGCATCTTTGTAGCTTTTCTGTGCCAACACACAGATCAAGCCAAGTATTCAGCAACTTCCCACTTTTTCTTTATGGCAAGAAACTTGGAATGTCCATGGTTTAAAGTTGGGTTTATTGCAACGCAAATATCATTTAGAAAATTATACCCTACAATTAAATAACTGTCAGGTGGCATGTACAGATTTATTCTAATGTATGAAAATTAGTCGACTTCCCCAGTCTCCGTTGTCCTCGGAGGCTAAGTCCCTCAGCCTTACTCTCCATGTCTGCCAACTGTGAGTGGTTCCCTGGGTTGTGCAAACTCCAGGGTCTCTTCTGGGACCCCTGGAGTCTCCTCCTCTTTGCTATGCTGAAAGCTTGGCTGCAACCAGAGGCCCACTCCCCATGCGTTGCCTCTCCCTCTCACAGCCCACGCCAACCCAGCTTGTGCAGCCCCTTTTGGGGAAAGAGACCGTCTCCTGCTGGCGGGGCAGGAGCCAGCGTGAGGCTAGCAGGCAGCCTTCCTCCCCCCCACAACAGTCCTTACAGAGCAGACAGAAAGTTGTACACTCAAGTCAGAGTCCCACATCAGTCAGAAAGCACATCTCAGATGTGGACCACCATTTCAGATGAGCCTGTACAAAGATACTTTCTTCCATCTCCACCAGTGCATCCCAGGATCACACCCTCTTCTACAACAAAGGAAGATACTTAACAAGTTTCACAAAAAACTTGCTTCCAGATGGGTACCTCCCCTTTCCACAATATCTATTGCCACCTTCTGCTGACCTTCATCTCCACCGTCACCAGTCATTTCCCTTGAGACATATTTCAAAAGCATTAATGAATTCAAGGCAGACCATCTCTACTATGTTTTGTTTAGAAAATGAGTTCTCATTACACTCAGACGTTAAGGTAGTTTCGCAAATCGACCTTTGATATATGTGTTGCATTTTATTCTATTTTCCTTTTATCTCATGACTTCTAATATTCTCTTTTAAAGTTTTACAAAACCTTAAATACTAGTGAGATCAAACCAACAGCTCTGAGGCTGTCCTGACTGCTTTCCTTCCTTCCCACTTCTTAGACGTAGCTACTACATTTTTCTTTCCCCCACCCCAACCCCCATCCTATAGCTGCCAGATTGTTAACAGTGGAGAGGTGATTTCCTTCATCAGCTCTTTCATAGTTTCAGGTCAAACTACTCTGTCACTTCAGTGTGTTGTATGCTTTCAGTGTAGTTTCTCCTGTGGTAGAGCATTCCTTATATCTAGTAGCATTCTGACTTGACCTCCATTTTCAATATGATCATCTTTATATCTAAGTGTTCCTTTAGTTTTTAGGTTCAATATGTTTCTTTGTCATACAAGGACCCTAACTCTTTCCTCATTCTCTTTTTAGTAATATGACTTTTTTTTTTTAAAAAAAGGCATTAATTAACATCACTTATGATGCCCAAGTGAGCCAATTTTGGGAATGTTTAACACTAGATTTTTAAGATGGAAGTGGGGGAAGAAATAATTAGCAAAATGCATTCCAACTGTATCTACCCTTTCCCATTCTTCTTCCTAATTCCTTTCACCCTTTTCAACTGGGCTACAATTAGTAATTTTGATCTAAATGAATTCTAGTGTCCAGTTCTCCCACTAGCTGATTTTCTGTATATCTTTCTTTAGGAATGACAAATTCCATGACGCTTCTGCAAAAGCAAAGGCTAGATGCCTCAGCACAAACATTTCACAACAGATTTTATGGACATATCACTGGCATATAATTTCAGCGTATTTTTGGTAGATCTCAAGGCAATTTCCAGGGAAGCTTAGTATGGCAGTGCCCATTTTCCTGAAGGGGAAACTAAGGTAAAGTAGCAACTTGCTGAAGGCTGGATAGCAGATAAATAGCGTCAGGAATAGCACACAAGTCTCCCACCTTCGCAAGTATCAACCAGCCAACACCACCTCCAAAATTATTTTCAAATGATACTGTCACAAAATAATTTGCTAAACAAATGTATATATGAGTTTATTAATTTTTAACCATTACTAAGTACAAATACATGTGAATACCTATCTATTTCCCTATACAGATTAAAAGCCTCTCTCCATCAACCATGCCAAGCAGTGAGCTCTCATTGTCTTTGACGTGCATTGTGACAGTGCAGCATCCTACAAGGCCAAATCCTGTGATGACCGCTATTTTGTAAATTTATAAATAACACTTAGTCCTAAGGTGATTAATAAATACATTGGCAATTCCGCTAAAGTACGCTAGATAATTTATCATTAGAAAGTTGGTAGGTAACACAATCAAAATTCAGTCCAACAAGGGTGAAACTTTATCAGGTTGTCTCCATAGGAGACAAAATAGGAGAGCAATCCAGGACACTATCATAGTGCTTGATGGCTTTGTCATGCTTCAGAAGTTTTTCTTCAGGAAGACTTCCTCTGAACTCACTGGTGTATTCTTGATTCAGATTGTTGTATCTGGGAGGGAGGATAGGGATGAAAAATACTAAAATAACTATCCTTTCTGGGATTAATTTCACCCATTGTTTTTAGGTTATATTTTGTACGTTACAGTGCCTTCTGCGCCTTGAGTTTCTAAGCAGTCAAAAAAGAAGGTAGCAATATGCACTTTCTTAGAAATTTCAGAAAATCATGATGAGAAGTACCAAACAATGCGTGTATTAATAATAATAGTACTTTATCACGTTAATAAATTTTTAAAAAGAAACAGCAGTTGATACTGGAACAATACACTGGAAAAATACTCAGTGTTTTGCAACCATGCTCTTCTCAGAGAAATTTTAGTATACATTTTCTAATTCAGAGTTTTAAAGGCTGATTTCCTCCTACCCTTAAATCAGTGCTTATCTGAACAGCCCTCACTGTTTTTTCTCCCCTCTGCAAAAAGACAGGAGAATTTTATTTGGCAGAAAATAAAACAGTAATATTTAACGTCAAAAGACATACTTCATGTTGGTTTTGATTGTGTTATTGAAAAATAAGGTACTTCAATATTGAAGTGCCAATTTGAAAAATATTTTAAATTTTATTTAATAGGAAGATGAGCAAATTTGTTGACTGTCAAAAACACTTTAGCTTGTGGCAAAACTATTTGTTGAGCTCAACCCAGTTTTATGGACACTTTGACAAGCAAAACCCTTCATTTTTCAGCAGTAAATGACAAATGAAAATTTCATTTTACAGAAGAATGAAATCCCATTTTATAAAGGGACAAGATGAAGCACATGGAGGAGAAACATTTCTAACCATGACTCAGGTCACAGTTAAAAGAACACAATTGAGAACTAGCCACCTGTATAAATGGACACTTGTGTCTCAGGTTATGTTGAAGTGATTGACAAGATGCTACAGTAATCTTTGGTGCTGCAAAGTTACAGTAACATGTAATAGAAAAAAAATATTTTTCAGGGGTTCTAGAAGTACAGTGCGCTTGGAAATTTTCTATTATTGTCATTATCAAATCACTACTTCATCATGGTTTCTGAAAGATTTTCCCAGAATTGCAGCCCAGTGTCTAACAGAGAATGCCACTTGCACATAACCCTTCCCGCTCATGATGACCTGAGTTGCTTCCTTCTCGTTCTTGACTACAAGTATTCCTTATAACATGGACAACAAAGTTAACTACGATTAAATATTCCAGAATACGGGAGGGAGGCAGGCCAACTCTGAAACCATCCTGAGTTCCTTGCGTTTTACAGGCAATATGTGGGCATAAAACCTCGGTCCACAGGTGACATAAAATTGCTTTCTGTATGGGGGCTAATAGAGCAATTCCATCATCTCCAGCAGGAAGTTGCATTTATCTCATTACCCAGCAGAGCATCAGAAAATATTTCAGCATTACTCTGTTAAGATCACTGTACAAAGCGTTAACCAGTAGTGTTCTGCTCTTTTCTTGCAACCCCTTCGCCTACTGTCCTAGGCTAAAGATTCAAGCTCATAGGGACAATAGCAATGTTTACCATATTTTGGTACAACACTGGAATTCATTTCCAAGACAGATATCTTGGTGCTGTAGTTGTAACCCCATGCCAACTTATTTATGTCTTTTATTAAAGGAGAGGATTCTCTCCTTTCTTCAAGGCACTTTTTTTGTATTAATAAGGCCCCTTAAATATTTAAGGCTATTTACATCAATTTTTATTTTATTTTTTTTTAAACACACAATTTTTACTGTGAAATCTCTCCCTGCCCGCCCCCCACAAGGTAGAAAAATACACTGAAGTCTGAACCCTGAACAACACAGTAAGGTCTGTCACTACCAATTCCTTATTACACACTAGCTTACAGGTTTTGCAGGAATTTCTACCCCATCTACAAATGAAGCAAAGTTTTCGTTTCCTCGCACATACCTGTGTGCAATGGTCCAGAACCCCAGGGTGTTCACCATCATTAAGGAAGCCAAGAAGAAGAAGAATCTTTCCAATTTGCCTTCATGTAGCAAGTGTGGAAACCAGTTGCCTGGCAAAGCAGACATTTGAAGCAGAATTAGTTTACCTTACAGGATCAGACGTGGTTTGTATGAAAGACATGACGACAAGTTTGCATAAGACAGTCACAGCAGGTGCTTTGAACCCCTCTGTAGCTATTTATACAGACTTGATTCTCACAGTGCCTATGTTTTCTAAGTCTACCATGTACTTTGCTTCTGATTTGCCGATATGAAATAGAGATCTAGAGAAACTAAAGAACTTTCCTAGCAAATCTGAAGTGTACTGGAAAACCTAACTCTGCACAGCTATTACTGTAATGACTGGACCATCTTCCCTCTATATTATCCTGTGCATGCAGTTAAATGAACGTCAAATGTGCAAGTTTTAGAAAGGGCTAGAATTAAGGTGGTCTGTAGAAATCTTTGTTCATATCTCTCATGCTTTTAACAAGCCCTTTTTTAAGAAAAGCATTTTTTAGTGCATTGGTTTGTGCTCCATTACTAAGATGCTACCTAACTACCTGACATATTACTTTACCTTTCTCTATGGTTGCCTTTAACCAAGAGTCTGCAACATGTGCTTGTCTCGCACACATCACTTGTTTTGCAGAAATCAGACTTTTTGCTTACCAAGGCTTTAAGCAACAGTGTCTGGGACATTTTGGTAGCATAAACTCCCCTCAGGAGAGGACAGTGCCACCTATATACATACACCCAGGGTCTCTCATGCCTGTATTCTTGTGTGCTTTCCATGTTGCTCATTACAAAAAGTCAGCAAATAAGCTCAGGTGGTAAATGATTACTATGGAAATCAAGACGCTTAACAGGAAAGCAAGCCCCAGTCAGTCTGTATCCGAAGACAATCGGTACCTGAAGTACCATCACCAACTACAGTAAAATGTAAAACCAAGGTGAAAAAGAAACTAGAGTAGATACAGAATATCAGAGAGCTGTACAGTGCCATAATGACCTCTTACATTATTTGAGAGTACAGGTTGTTCTTTGCTTTTGAAGGAGACTGTCTTCATTAGCAAGTAGTGAAGTGCAATAGGAGCACTCAGCTGGTGCTGGGAATCTGATGCCCACAGTTCAGGAGAGTTGCATTGGACTAATTCCCATTAACAGCCGGAACACATCCAGCACAGGCATTTCTGGGATTTAGTTTCATCCAAAGGAACGCATTTTGTTGTGGTCCAAGATCACAGTGATGCAAATAAACAGATGATCAGGAGATTCAAATCAAAAGCACACCCCTGATCCGAACTAAAACACTAGCATAGATGCATCCAAGGATGCCTTTCCTCGCTCCCTCAAATTCTGGTACCAAGCCCTCCCCATCTACGTAGAGTAGCTATTCACCACTTTAACTAGCTTAAAAGGGAGAGGAGGAAAAATAGCCTTCTATGGCATAACTGTCCTGTATGAAGCTGATAGCCTTAACCAATCTTTTGACAACTAATGCCATCTTCAGTCATTCAATACCGTTCTTAGCTTGTCAATTTTTTTCTAATTAGATTTAGAGAGGGGGGAGAAAAAAAAAAGAGTCAAAGGATTACACGCACGCATTTACATTTTTCTCTTTTCCTCCACATCTTGACATTGTAAACATGTTTCTTTTCAAAGCAGTTACCTCTAGCTCTCATGAGATTAACAGGGAACACCTGCCATCAGTGCAGCAGCTTTCTCCCAACTCCTCCGCAGCGTGCTCTGTGCCATGTCACCTTTCTGCCTGTCACAGCGCAGCACCACCTCACCTGTGTGCGCAGTGCCTTTTGTAGCATTATCTCAGAGCGAGTTTTAAAACATATCATTTAACATTGTCAGTTGACTGAGCTCCTAGGTGCTATAACTTCATTTTAGTAGCTTATAAACTTTTACTGTCATAATTCACAATCAGGTAGTTTTTCATTTCACATCCCCCAGTGGCCAATAGAGCTCACAGAGAGAGCACGTGTATCGGATGAAAGGGAAAGCACGCATGGGGTTCGGTGCTACAGCTTGTCAAAGCACATTTCACACTGTCTGCTAGGTTATTTACATCGGCTAGTCTAACTATATGAGCAGCAGGAGTTTCCTAATGGAATGGAGTTTACAATGGAATCTGAACAGAAAATATGCACTTAAAAATAGTACTGAGCTATATATATATATATAAGCAAATAAATAAAAAGGAATTTAGCAGCTTCTATGAGAACAGAGTGAAAAAGACCTTGGAAACTGTCCTGATGCTAGGAAAGGCACCATATTGAAGTGTTGAAAGTGAGACTAGTCGGTTTTATCAGGGTGGAATGGCAGCCTGGGCATTAGGAGATCTGGGTTCTGCCCCTGCTTTACCACCAGCCTCCTCCAGAACCTGGGTCAAAGATCGTTGGTCTGCCAACATGCATCTTCATCAGTGGGTACAGCCAATATTTAATGTTTTCCTAGCTGCAGCTAAAAATATTTGCTTCTCAAGATCTTCTTTTTCTTTTAAAAAGAAGTTGGTTTTCCACAGAAGAGGGGGCAGACCTGGACTACATTTTTCTTCTACTTACATGCACTGCACAGAGAATCCTCTGCTGGCAGGAAGTCTTGGGAGAACAGCCATCGGTGCTGAAACTTCAACCATGTGCTTCAGGCAGTGAAACTACGTTTAGGCACCTTACTCTTTGCCCCACTAAAAGTTTCCACAAGCCACCTGCAGACTCTAGCATTGTTAAGTTTGGTTCATATTTTTAGGATTTTACTCTAAGCCATGAATGTTAGGAACTTATTGGGCCAGTTTGTTTTGTTTTTGATGGAGTAAGACATCCTTGGCACTACTGCATTTGAGGAGATGAGAACTTTCTCATCCTTCAATCAGCATGCAATATGCTAACAATTCACTTTTCCCCAAAAGACATTGCCTTTGGATCCTGTCAATCCTTTACTTTTCTGTGGAGATTGCCAACAGAAGTGCCAATTACAAGGTTGGTTTGTCACATAGATAATTGCTCACTGGGAATTAGCTTTCTACAACAAGCTCCTGATTTCCATTTTTATTCCAACAATGGAAATACTCACTAGCATGAATCACCACAGAATCAGAAGTTTCCTTTAGCCAAGTATTTTAAAGAGCCTTTTGTTATTGGCTAGAGGTGAATTGGTTATGCATTTCATGGCAAATTTAGAATAAATTAGAAGACTAAGCCTAGGAAGAGCCTGAGCTTCTCAAGCCTGCTACTATACATTGTTGAAATAAAGTGGCTGGCAAACTTTCACTGACATTCAGCAGTCCTATCAATTTTGCATCAAAAATGCTCAGGCAGTGCAAGGAGGAATATTATACAACACCAAAAGAAACCACCTGAACCTACCAACACAGGCAGAGAAGTAGGTGAAGCGGTGACTAGAACACAGACAAAAACATTTTCCTGTGCCTCTTGTGGTGGACGACCATTAGTGACAAACAGGTAGTGATAAGCCATGAAAGAATATGTGGAAAGGGGTATAACCCAGTTTTTCCACACATGCTTGTACACACAAGGTACTTGTTATAATGATGACACCTTTGGAGTTCTCAAGGGATTCACAATGGAGCCCAGTGTGTTTTGTTTGTTTTTGTTTTTTTTTTAAATACTGAATAACTCCATCATTTTTTAGCATTGAGAAAGTAGAGAAGTAAAACAATCATATACCAGAGGTTCCCATATGTTTAAGACTATCCTGCAACCTAGATTGTGACTGCAGAAAAATGTAATTTAGATCCTAGAAAAGAATTATCTCCTATCATTTCATCAAGTTAGCAGGCATTAATTTGGATATGATTAAACACTAAATATAAGTCTCAATCTGCCTCTAATCCTTAATAGCTAAGTAGGCACCAGTGGACACCACCATCTGGACTGCGAGTAGTATCATCACTGATATATAGAATCACACAGGGCTCCAAACTGGAAAGACAAAAAACTTTTTATATACAATTGTGTCTGGGGCAGTTTCCTTCCTCTGGCCTTTTTCCTTTTTCTCCTTACATATTTACATTAATATTTTTAGAGAAAAGTATTCCAAAATGATTGGCATAGGAGGACAGGTTGTGTCTTGCATCTTCTTCCGTTAAAATGTTAGGAGTGGTAAGAGATCCAAAAGAAAGCAGTTTCCCAGCTTGTACTGAAAATATCACTGTCACCCATCATCTGTTTGCACTCGTCAGATTTAAAAAAAAAAGTCTCATGTTATCATATTCACACCGTCCTCCATAGATGCGTTAAAGATGATTAATGCAGTTTTGACTGTGACTGATAGTTGATCAACTTTGCCAATAAAAACCTAAATAAAATTTTAAACTACTGACATGAAATAGGATATAAAAAGGTTTAAATAATTTTCTCAACACTCTCTGTACTTCAAAATATACACTGGAGGATATTCTTTACTGTATCCTGAATTGCTTCATAGCAATAATGGTTGCATTGCTTAGGTATGGGAGAACCAGAAATAGTTTTGGCTCAGGTTCTAGTGAAACAAGAATTATTGGATGAGGCAAGAACACCCATAGCCCAAAAGTCACATGCTGAGCCTTGTTAAATCTTACAAATACCATTACATAAACAGTCACCTTCTTTCAGCAAAAAAGAATTAATTTCGATCTTTCAGTATAATTAAATTAGTTTAGCTTTTCAGAAAAAAAGTTCAGAATAGTTTGCACCCCACCCCCCAGCAGTTTCATAAACTGTCCAGGTACTGAATGTTTAGAAGCTCTTTAAACAGAGCTGAAAAAAATACCAAATGCAAATAGCAAGATCTTAATTTGTGTCATTTTGACATTATTTGACTTGAGAGGTCACGATTTTATCCTCTGAAGTAGTCATCTTTAGAAGTTGCGATAAGTAACCAGTGGTCTTTACAAATTAAAGAATTATTACTTTGCTGATCTTAAGCTTTTCAGCATAAGCACCAAAAAACACCATGAGAAGCACAACGGAAAGGTTTGGAAAAAACACAGAACAAGAAAATTTCATACGAAATATTTTCTTTCAAACTAGGAGAAAAACAAAACCAAGTCTAAATGACTGTCTGGTTTTGTTGCACTCTACCCAGCTCCAGAAGCCTGATCCCAAGCTTACTTTGATTTATGACTCAGCAAGACAGAAGTCTGGCAGAGGTGAGTGGAGGAATACTCTAAGTCTTCAGTCAGGAGAATTATAAAACAAAGTAAGATACAGGAATATTTCCATCATTTACAAGCTGTGAATTGCAGCAGCATGGAATAATTCATCTCATTCTAGCAGGGGAAAACTAGGAAAGAGATGCCCAGTGAGGTTCCATGTATTTCTAGAAAAAAACATGAGAGCCCAATAATATGTTGTTTATTTACTAATAGGGAAAATAATCTCTAATGAGAGCAATAGAGCAAACATTAAACATTTTTCATTATAGTTTCCCTGTAGCTTTTCAACTTTTGCAGAGAAGTTCCTCTGTTCAGGGGTCTACTCAGTCCAACTGCAACACCTTAATCTGAATACAGACTGTTGATGAATTTCTTTGGAAATTTTAAGAGTGGCTTTTGCTCAGAATGACAGTGTGGTCAATTCCACTTACAGGAGTAGTAGGTCTGCCAACATAGGTAAAGGCATAAGTTAAATCCCACACACACTCCCCCCAGCTAGGTGGAGAACTTTGCCACATAGCTTCTTAAAAGTGAAAATTATCCAAAAAAACTTTTCCAATTTGGTTGAGAACCTTAAGCAAAAAGGGTTAGAACATGGAATTACATTCTCTGCCGAGTCTGGAGAGTTCAGGTTTTTTTTGGTCCCAGCCAGGATAAAAGTTTGAGGGCTCTGATAAAATAATGTTTCTGGCAAGAAATGAACGATATCTTTCTGAATCAGTTAAATACTTTCATATGGACTTACAGAAAAAAATTACCTTGATATATAATTAGACAAAATCTACTGAATTGCAAACCAAATGCAAAAGTCAAATTTCCTCTGGTGCTCTGTATAAAAATACTCTATAAAGGAATAAATGACATATATAGTAGCACCACATAGTCAAAATGTTTTGATGCAGACATTATGCTTAATTATTTTATGAATATTTAATTATACCGAAAGTAAAATAGAAGTAAAATGTTAGCTTTACTGAAAGAAAATATTTCAGCCTTTTCAAAATTAACAGTTTCCATACTTTTTAGGGGGAGGGGAATAAAGAAAAAGGAAACATGATCTTTCCTGAAGTGTTAGTTTTGTTGAACCCATGTTATCCAATGAAAAATCTATTCTACTAGTGGAAATTCCAGCAGCTCTACTCTCTGCCACCATGTCTTGGTACTTAACGATTCGTTGCTTGATTCATTTTGGTAAGCATTCCTGCTTTTTACTCATCTCCACGTGACATTTTTATGCCTGGTAATTAAACTCTAATTGAAGTGTGAAGTTAAGAACAGCCTCTATTTCAGATATATAAACAAAGGGATCCCTGTCCTTCAGCTCAACGACTAAAGTGCGTTACTTTTTTATTTTACTCATGAAACAAGTCTTATTAATTGAAAGATTTATCAGCAAAGGAAAAAAAAGCTTAAACTCTTTGCCTTTCTTCAAAGTCAGCAACCCAAAGAAACCTCCAGTACAGGGCTTGCACTAAATACTCCCTCACAGGATGAATCTGAAATAACTCATCTTTAAACATAACAATTTCTCTGGGAATGGTATTACTTGCCTGGAGCAGGGTAAAAACAGTGAAACCCTGTTGTCACAGAGTCTGGTTCTCCCAGTGGTTGGGGAAAAGGGAAAGGGGTAAAGAACGCAAGAAAGAAGTGTGTCTAGGGGAATAAATCCCTTGGACAGCTTTGAAACCCTCATTCCAACCTTCTTTCCCTTATGACACTGTGAAACAGAAGGAAAGGTACATTCTTCATTCTTTGAGGTGGTAATCTTGCTCTCATGGCCAGAAGCTTCCATATGAGTGTGGCTAATATGAACGCACTTGTTCATGAACATAAAAAGATACATCCAAGACAATTTATCTTCCTGTATTCCAGAGGAGAAGTATAGAGACTGGAAGTGAGGGCTTCCTGTACCGTGCCATTCACTAATTACCTATCAAAATTAAGATGACGCATTAAAATTGGATGAATACAGCTGCAAGGCTATTTCTATCTTAATGTCATCTTAATCATGAAAGCAAACTAATGCAACTATGGCATCCCCTTTAATTCTGTTGTCTAATTCTCCAAATCAATAATCAATGGGATTAGAAAACTGCTCAGGAACACTGGTTGTGGGAATATTCTTACCTTGAGTGCCAGTGTGGGCTGTCTGAACAAAGAAAGCTCCCATAAAGCAGCCAGCTCCATTGAAGAGAGTTAAAAAATGCATGGAAATCCCTCGAACTCTTTCTGGCACAAGCCAGAACGATAGCAATGAACCTTTAAAAAGGAAGCAGATACAGTTACAGGGTTTTTTTTGCTGGTGGTGTTTTTTTGCAGAGACCAAAGTCTCTGCAATATGAACTTTCTATATATTACCCATAGAACCTACTTGCTGCAAAAGCGCAAATCACATCTGTTGGTATGTACCCTATTAAAAATGGATTATCTAAACCATTCAAATAAGTCTCCATAATAAACCACCCCACATACAACTAGTAATATTCCACAAGTACACAATGATCTTTCACCCAGACACTCACCTTTTAAAACCACAGGCAAAGACAGACAAGAAAAACACCACCATAGTCATGAGGTGTGAAGAAAGCAGATGTGATATTTAACTGCAGTACAGCCGGACCTCATATGCCAGAGACAATACAACAAGGCCAGTAGTGAATATTTCTGAAATTCAGAGCACTGCCTTAACTCAGACAGTTAATTTACCTTAATTTAAGGCTGGACAATGTTCCACTTCACCAGACAGAAACCGCAAGGGTCACTGGCTACTTTAAGACTTACTGTCCTCCACTTTCTTGCCAGAAGACTAACCCACAAAAAACAACAACTTTAGCTGTGGGGGGTTGTAGCATACAATTGTAGCATGGATTACTATAATCCCACCAGTTGTAGTTTGGCTAATCTGGGTTACAGTAACAAGTGTTTATAACAGCTGTTCTTTCCCTGGCCATCAAAGCCTCTTGCTTCCTAATTTCACACCTTAAGCTCTCATCCACACTAGTTCTCCAAGCCCCAATGTCTCCTAATCTGCTTTATTACTTGAGCTTGAATGACCTCCAGCCTGAGAAACTTGTCAGCAGAGAAGCCTGTTTGGATGCCGAGTTGCCTGAAGCATTACTGAATAAAAATGAAACTGCAATTACCATCTCCCACCCTTTTTAATTTGGATGTCCAAATGAGAGCTTTGGAAATATACTAAAAACAAACAAACAAAGAAGTACCATGGGCAGTGTTTTTTCCTCATTCACAATAGGAACCAAAAGCCTGAGGGCAAGAGAAAGCAGGTGAGACCAGGGTACCATCCGTAGATGCAACAGTACTGTCTGAAGCATTGGACGGTCAGTGTCCTAGCTACTTTTAATCTCCAGGAGCCTAGAAAGTGTTGGGTTTTTTTTTGTTTGTTTGTTCCCCAACCACTCCCCCAAAACAGGGGTGCAAAGCATGCATCTTGACCAAGTTCTGCTTGGTAATTGTATCCTACTTACGTACATTATCCCTGCTGTTTCAATTGCATACTCCATTCCTCACTTCTCCCACAGTGCTGCTGCGAACTATTAACCAGCTGCTGCATTTCACCCTGGAGACTATTGCATTTCATTGGTGGGTGAAGGGATCCCCAATATATCCTTTAATTAACAGAGCAGTTTGTTACAAGGCTTCCCGTTTCTAAGTGCTTTGAGGAATGTTGAATGGCAGAGAAATGTTCTTGCAGTGCTTTAGCAAACACTGCAAACCTACTAACCCTTTGTAGGGCAAGCAGCTACAGTGCACCCAATCGCAGTGCAACACAGAGGCTGTGACCTGCAGGATGGCTCCCCATCACCGCTATCATCCACTGCAGGGGCAAATGCCTGCTAACAGTGTTTCACTGGACTACCCCCACACTTTCTTTAAGCACTGGGCTTTGGAGGAGTAGTGTCCTACTTCAAAGCAAGCTAGGGTTGCAAATTCAAGCTCTGTTTGATCTTAAATTCTAACACTGTGAAGGAGAGCAGTTATTTTAAATAAGATGTCAGCATTAGGGGAACATTAAATACTGATATTATGTATTCTTAAAGATGCTTATGCCACCCAAAGCACATGATTATGTAACATCCTATCAACAAGATAATGAAATGTATTGTATAAACACCATTGTAAGTATCAGGGCTCAAATGTAGATAAAGAGTTCAATATGCCAAACCTAGCTCCTCTGTCCAAGCACTCCAGAAATGAGATACCTCTGATTACAAGTGTGAACTTTTCTGTCTTCAACTTGGATCGTGTACTTTCAGGCCAAGTAAATTATTATGATAATTGATTTTGACCTTCTGCATAACACAGACAGTAAAGTGTCAGGAAAGGTGAAACAATGATTTCAGTGTCGAGGCTGTCATTAACATTGATGCAGACCCAGTGAACGGTTCCTCAACAGCAACTCAGTTCAAACTGAAGTAGAAACACAGAGCTCAGTTCAGCAGCCTGAATACAGATGCCTGTTGCTGCCTGAAATGCTCTAGTGTGCCTCAACCATCTGCACAGGGCTGCCCCATAAGATGAGGAACCTACGGGAGAACTATGATCTACTCTAGCAGCAGCTGGAGGCCAAGCAGGTACCATAAGGAGCCTGCTTGCCCCATGCACACATCTTCAATACTCCATCACAAAAGGTGCCAGACACATACAGTGGGCAAATGAATGTAGGCCTGCATCTCCGCTGCCTGTAGTAGTAACCTATTTTAAGTATCTACCTTTACTTTTTTTCCATGCAAACCTCAAACTTAGACTTACCCCCGGGGTTCTTGAATCACATCTATAACTGCAGCTTTTAGTAAGATGCTTGGTCTGTGTTTAAATGAGAGACACACTACTTTTCTTCCTAACACATTCTAGTGATAATCCAGGAAGGAGGGATGGAGGGACAGAGGGACAAAAACCACAAGACCAAGCTAATCCAGGAAGGAGGGATGCAGAGACAGAGGGACAAAACCCACAAGACCAAGCTCTATTTCTTTTCTAAAGGCTAATGTCATCTTCCAGTCACTGGATTTCTGTTGCGTCCCGTTGTGCTAGATAAGAGCCTTATTCTACAAGAAATATTCGTTTCAGGCAGAGAGTCTTCTCTTCACGAGAAGACTAAGCAAGCCACTTCCTAACCGTTTTGTTGTTGTTGTTAAGACAAACAGAGAAGGTCACGTTTTTTGTTTNTTTTTTTTTTTTTTTTTTTTTTTTTTTTACACTTAGTCTGTAACCTAGAAACCACATAACTGAGACAGGTTTCTAGGCAGGTTAAATACTTGAGATGAAGAGGCATTATGAAAGTGTTAAGTATTTAAAACTAGAGGAAATTACCTTTTTAGTGACAGACCATGACCCACAGCTCTGAGTAATCTCACAGTATACGAATGAAGCTGAGACAAGTTTTTATTTAAGATCAGAAAATAAATTTGAACATTTCTGGGGCTGTAGTGGAACAACAGCCACTCAACCTGTAAAATTAAATGCTTGTGGATATCAGCTAGTCCAATAACTTTACCTGTGTATTTCTAAATAAATATTGATTAGATTGTTTTTGTAATACTTTCTTTTTTTCTTTTTAAGCTCTGCAAGGTAAAACATTGGTAGGCATTTTGCATGCTCCTCAGAAGAAAACAAGCCTCAGGGATGTCAGTGTAGATGTGAAAAGGTAAATTATGGAAGGGAGAGAAGGTTCAGATTCACAATCAAGCGTACGTCTACATAATTTATGGATGGCAGACGTGAGCTAAGCTGTGCCTGTGCTCTGCAAAAGAGGAATGTTTATCTCTGGCTCCATTACACAAACTAAAGCATGATCCTCTGTGCAGGCATCTTCACATGACTTCTGACTGGAGTACAAAAGTCCTGCAACTGCCTACAATATTCTTCAAATTAATCTGTCAGTTGAATTGTGGTACCCACCTGCATACGCTACGTCAGTGAAAAACATGTAGTAATTATTACCTGGGTCCTGAAATGAAAAGGGTTAAGCTAAATTGCTTCACCTTGCTTTGGCTGTGGCCTGAAAGTGCTCAAAGACTTTAACCACAACTCAGCTGCCACACGTGTATTTGTTCAGTCTCAAGAAAATCATCGGAGTTACAGAACAATTCAGAATAGAAGGGACCTCAGGAGCTCATCTGGACCAGCCCCCCGCCTGAAGCAGCTTCTGCTTCAAGGCCAGTCACACATGCAAGCCCAGAATCCCACCGCTCTCATCATTCTCTCACCAAGTGATTATGCAACCCAGGGATCTGACCAGGCTGCAGCACCTTCCAGTTAATCTGGAACATCATTGCTCGCTCTGCATTAGAGCAGCAAGACAAATTACGCTACATCGAAGAAGGAAAAGCATAAATCCACTCATTAAGCTTGTGGAATAGAGCCAGGAATAAAATATTACATGATAGTTTAATTATTTTTAGGAAGTGATATCATTCTCTGCAAAGCAGGACACTCTTGCTATAGCCTATTAGATTTTACTTACAGGAGGGTGTTACCAAGGCTTCAGCCACTCCAAGTAAGATGTACTGAGGAGCTAGGTAGAAGCAAGGCATGGAGGAGACACGGAGAACCTCCTCTGAGAGCGTCTGTTCCACCTGAGGGAAATGCTTTCGGTGTATTTCAGAGAAGCCAGCAACCATCACAGAAAGTGCAGCAGATAAATGACCTACAACTGAATAAAGAGCACAGAGAGTATTCACCAAGGTTGCAGTTACAGGATTACCACATATTTACAGTGAATTAGAGTCCCAGTACATGCAAAAGAAGGTGTGCAGGATCCTCTCTGGACAAAGAAACAGATAGAAAGTACATCTTACTCCACAAACTTAACTCTAAATCTATGGTAAGAGAACACCAGCTCAGCACATGAAGAATGCAGGGATGTAGAATAAACGAGAGAGGAAAAACCTTTCTGAAGAGCAAAGTCAATGAGTTTTTTTGTTTAATTGAAGACTGGGGGAGGTGAGAAGGGAGGAGAGAAAGAAGGCAGCTCTTCCAGATATCACAAGAGATTGGGTACGAAGAACGGGGGAAATCCTCCAATTCAAACAGCAGTAAAATTCTGAAATATACATCTCCACTGTATGTTTTACCCATTTGTTTTCTATACAAAAAGAAGTAACCCAGGCAGTTAAGCTACTGTATTTCTAAATTTGCAGACTACAGTTGGTGGGGGAGAAAAAGTTCATCACATCAGGCCAAACCTCAGGAGATCAAGTGTTCCTATATTTTTCCCTTTCTCTTCCATTGTACAGTTCTCCTGACCTACATTTGAAAGTGCTAGTGCATTTGCTGGGCTGTTTAACTTTTTAGGATGAGATTAGCTGCATTACTGGAACAGAGAATCTTCTGCTTTCTAGGTGCTTGCACATAAGACATTGGATTACAGTTGCCTGCTCTTCAGTTGTGCTGAAGTATCATTGCATGATCCATAATACATTGTTGAATATATTACTGTACATGCAAGTAGCATTACCAACTGCCTTAGTGGTAAGGCACAAGTAGTGCACAAGCACAAGAACAGAGGGCAGGAAAAAAAAACACCTGTATGTGTAGCCTCAGAATGCAAGAAAAAACTTCCAATAAACTCCCAAAAGAATCCAAAATTTTCAAGTAAATTCCTTGAACTTGAAGCATTTATCCTTCTGATGTTTTGATCTCCCATTGATTTTGACCAGCTTTGTGATTCTTCAGCCCTTCTAAGCTATGATGTAAGTACAGATCTGAGAATTTGGTTTCTTTTGACAGCTTTGGCTCAAATACCTGGACTGAGCAGTTTACCCTTGTCGTAAGAGGATTCATCTCACTTCATGACTGGAAGTGGTTACACTTATTAGTTTTGATATTGACAATCAGAAGTTTTGTTTTCATTTTATACTTATATATAAAGACTGACTCTTTGGGCACTAGGACAGAAGGGGCAGAAAATTCAAGGCTAAGGCTACTTAGCTATATGCTATGTTTTTGCATGTATCTAGGTTTCTTCCATCAACAGAGAATTTTCACACCCTTCCATGAGCACAGTTTTCCTGGATTTTTAGAACTGTTAATATCCTTCCCTCACGGTCAAACCTGAGGTCTGGAAGCTGTTTTGCTGTTAAGGCCTTGCTACTGCTTAATAAGAACATGGATGAATTATTGCTTGAAAATTGACAACAGGAGGGAATTCAACAGCATTTTCTGGCCAATACACCTTATCAAGGCCAGGTGTAAAGCTCTCAAGGAGCATCTTGTAATTTACCAAACCAAGAGTTCTCCTGGTGAAAAAAGTACTAAGGAAAACCTCAAGCAGCTCCATATTATTACACATTACTATATTTTCACCATTTTTCTTACTAAAAGCCAAAACCTTTTAGAAAAAGTAACCTCTGTATGCCCCATAAGAGTAACATTTCTCTAAAACATTACGTGGCAGAGGAAGAAACAGAGAAATTTTGAGACCTATTTTACCTCGTACATCTTCTCCCTTTGGTCCTCTTTAGAACAAGGAGTTTTGAATGATCACCTGAGGCTTTGGTTTTGTAGGAGAACAGACTGTGTCAGGAACACCTGGGGCAGATTCTAGGGCAAGGTAGTTTATAGTATCTATAGACTACGATTATAGTGGACATTTGTGACTACCTAATACCATTTCCCCAGCAAAAAAGGTCAAAGGCTCTCCTGCAATTAATGCTTGTTCAAATCAGAGCATCTTACAGGGAGAAAGATCATCATCAATTATGTCTCCAAGGAATTCCATTCTCCTCTGCCTCAATCTTCTACTACTGTCATATCTGACCATCCCAAAGAACCTCCTACTAAATCTCCCAGAAAAGACATTGGACTACTTGCTTTTATGTACTGTATGGAGAGAGTTGTTCCACACATCACTCCTGGATGGAGTAAATTGAAGATTTATAAAAACATTTCAGTATAGTCAGGTATTAAGAATGTTACAGCAAGAACTTCTGTGGCTCCGGCCCTTCAGCTAAAGCCTCTTGCCTTCACTAATACTAATACCAGCATGAGACCCAGCCTGGTGTCTGTTCTTCAGTTACTACACTGTGTCATGCAGAAATCAGCTAGCTTTCTGGTGGCTCCTCCAAAAAATCAAATCCAGGAGCTTTTTGCTAG
This sequence comes from Chauna torquata, assembly GCA_013399475.1. Taxonomy (NCBI): domain Eukaryota; kingdom Metazoa; phylum Chordata; class Aves; order Anseriformes; family Anhimidae; genus Chauna; species Chauna torquata. The sequence goes on along the minus strand of VXAL01000994.1, from coordinate 47,579 downwards.
GTTCATTTATAAATAAAAACTTGATGTAGTAGACATCAGCAATACCCAGAAATTCAAAAGAAAATGATAACCTTTCGCTGGTGGCCTCTCACAGTTGTCTCCCACACAGTTGCTCAGATCCTGCTTTGACCTGCTGCAAATATGCCACCCTTAGAAAAAGGGCATCAGCTGGGAAGTGGCTCTGCTTCTAAAGGATTCATTGCTAAACTTCAGTGCCAAATAATCCTAAGTGAGCACAGCGCATGTTACAGCAGATGCACCAGGCAGAAAGTTTCTTGGCTAAATGGCTCTTTATAACAGAGAAACAGCATCATTTCTGCAGCTTGAGACCAGTACCTGTGGCAACACAACCAAACTTTGGCAGGTACCATCAACCACACTACTGGAAAATACATCAGCTGCATTTGTGTTATCAGAAAGCCTGCCGGAATTGGAAATTCATAGGTTTCGCTCTTTTCTGTCATTTCTAGACAATGGAGCCCACATTTCTCCCATGTCAGAAGTTATGTACTTCTCACTTGGTACTAATANCTTCATAGTCAGCCAGCTATTCTTACCTATTATTGAAGGAAAACCTGTGCCCTCACCTACTCCACGCTGAAATTAATCCTTCTTTTCGTTTACAATTTCAATAAGAATGATCTATTCCCTTAACTCTCCGTGCCATCAAACAAGCACCAATGTTGGTTGAAGGGAAGCAATGAAAGGCCTGGCTGTAGGAAGAGCAAAGATGTAGCAGACCAGACTTCACTGGTCTTGAGCTGCCAAACTTGTTCTTTGCTTTATTTAATGAGTAAACTCACTGTAACTGACGGACAGCTATCCAGCAAACACACATGTTCCATTCCCTGCTGAATTTTCTCTCCTGCTGGTTAAATCATGCAACATAGAATAAAAATCTATAGAACTGGAAAAAACGAGTTTATGAGAAACTCATGTTCATGAAAAAGTCCAGGTACTCAATATATCTGGGACACAATCTAAACTCACTTTAAGATTTTCATATTTGTTACATCATACCAAAATTACAAATAAACCAACAGTTATAGAGAACGTAACAACACAGATTACAGTTTTCACATAGATCTTATTACAGAGCGATCAGATAGTTCAACATTGTCTTATGGTTTGTCTTTGATAACTTATATTCTTAACATACTGAAAATTTCCATTAAATTATTCATATTT
>VXAL01000994.1:13885-26774 GCA_013399475.1 Chauna torquata | reverse complement strand
ACTGCTCCCAAAATAATTCTAATATATATATATTTTTTAAAAGAGTCTAAAGCCAGAACTCATGCACAAAAAAAAAATTTTTCAGAGACATCCAGTTGGTGATGAAAATGACTATGACTTGTAGCATAACCAAGAACTGTTTCTGTCTTCTTATCTGTAATAGATGAGGTGATCTTCACCTAGACCAACAAAGCAGAGAAACACAACCTAGAAATCATTCACAACTCAACTTAGCTTCTCCATAAAAGCCTAATGAAGCCAACTTCAAATACAAGTGATGACAGCATTTTGACTAAAAGGCACATATACATATATTTTTTTTTCCATGAAGCTGCTCTTATCTAACTGTTCATGAAGAAAATTACCTTTTTTTTTTTTTTTTAAATGGGAACAGGACTGTATTTTAGAATCAGATAGAAAACATCAGGATAACTACAATCCTATAGGCATTTCAATATAAAATAGTCTGTTTCCCAGAAATTATTTTTCTTTAAAAAGTGCAAAGTTTACCTGTTCTCATAGGTGTTAGCAATTCAAAGTGAATCATAGCATGGGAACTGCTAGAGACAGCACAGTTACTAGCTAGGGTGGCTCTATCTTAGTCCTCATGTGGTTTCATTTACTCTAATTCTGTGTAACAAACAAGGGAAAAGGAATAATTGGCTGAGCCTTATAAATGCTATAGAAAGGAGGAGGTGGGTGATTTTCATTGTTTATTTTGAATTGCCTTTGCATGTGGCTGTTATAGGTGTGGTGGTTATGATAGTCACAGATCACAATCAATAAATGAGTTAACATCCTCAATGCTAAGACCATATACTACTTCATATAACAATGTGATCTTTCTTGATTTGTTTATTTAATCACTTCTGCAGCAGTTATAGGTGGTCTATCTAATTCCTTGGCATGGTTTTAAAAATTGAGTTCTAGTTGAATCAACTGGCAATCACTTGTCCTATTCCTAATAAAAGAGGTAGTAGAACTGCATAAGGCAAAAATTCAGATAAGAGATTCAACTTCCAATATGAACTTTTTGTCTTTTGCTGATACTTTTTTTGTTCATTTATTTATTTACCTGTTGGTGTCACTTTGGACAATGTCCTATATCCTATTTCATGGGGGGATAATGAACCTTCTACTTAAAATCGTACCTCAGACTACCATTTCAGAGATTTCTGCGCTGCCTCTCACTGCAGTCTCTAAGTACTGCTGTGCAGATAGCCTTTAGTCAGAATGGGGATGAACTGGAATCAGTTCCAGAATATGATGGTGCTTGCTTTGGAGTTCACAGCATCTGAAATCTGGATCTGATGCTTCTGAAGAACATCGTGAGCGTCAGGAAAAATGCAGACTAATATTTGTCTATTTGTTTGACTACATACCAGAAGAACAAATGCACACAAACCCCAAGTGCTCTGTAAATAATGTAAAAGGTCAACTAAGGAACTGAAATGCAGTCATCGGGAGGTTGAGAAAGGTTATTTGTGAAATCTGTTAGATTAACAAATCTACTGTAATAAAACTGTTCGGTGTTTCATAAAGATATATTACATGTTATAAAAGTACACTTTGAAGGCTGAAAAATAGCATCTACGAAGTAACCAGTTATTAAAACTTTTGATTATATGAGGAATTCTCTGGGGAGTTCTGGAGCTATGGTATCACGTCACATTTGGATAACTTTATTCTCCCTTTAGTAAGTATTCTTGCAAAACTTTCCACCCTTTAGTCAGATGCAGCTTGGAACCTTAGCCCAGTTCCGCCTTGCTGCAGGATAGATGTAACTCCTACTGTCTTGTTCCGTGGCAACTTTTGTCTGTGAAAGGGCAGGACAACGGTGAGAATTTTGACTTAGGGAAAAGTTGCATTTGAAGAAGTATATTTGTTTATTTTTCCTTTTGTGGTCATAATTAAATAGGATGTAGGAAAGCCATATTCTTCTTCATTCTGCCAGAAGGTAACACAACAAGAAAGTGAATCGAACCTTTCTCTCAGGAATGCTCAGGAACTACTGGTGGGGAGTGCAGACAGGATCTCTGTTGCAAAAAGCTTACTGTTCTCTGTTTGTTCTGTGAAACAGTGATGCAGCCATTTCTCCCTGAGTCCTCCTTCTTCCCCCGCGTATTTGTTTCTTTCTCCTTCCCCTATTCAAGCACGGGCTGTGGCTAAAGCATAGAACTGACAGCCAGCAAAACTTCCATAGCTTTTTTCCACAGATTGGCTCTGTGATTTTGCGCAAGCCATGTTAGTTTGCTGGGATCTTTCTCTCTCCATCTTGAAAATAGAAATAGCATTGAATTACTTCACAGAGGTGCTAAGGGTTTAATTCACTGAAACTTGCAACGGTCTTCTAATTCTTAGATAGAGATCATTACAGAAAGACAAATTATTTTTATTAATAGACAATGATAAGCCCAAGCTGCAAAGGTAGTAAAACAGGGGACAAGGTTCATCATTAAGTATGCAAGTGCAAATACAAGAAAGTACAAGACATGGACATGCTGGAGTGAGTCCAGTGAAGGGTCAGGAAGATGATGAAGAGACTGAAGCATCTCACTTCAGGAGAGGCTGAGAGAGCTGGGACTGTTCAGCTTGGAGAGGATCAGGTGGACCTGCTCAGTATGTACAAATATGTGACTTGGGGGGAGTAAAGAAGATGGCCCAGCTTTTTTCCTGTGGTGTCTAGTGACAAGACAAGAAACAACAGACTAACTGAAATACAGGAAAGTCATTTTAAACACAAATAAAAACTTCTGGGGTCACCAAACACTGGAAGAGGTTGCTCAGAGAGGCAGTGGAGTCCCCATCCTTGGAGATACTCAAAACCCAGCTTGACACAGCACTGAGCAACCTGCTACAGGTGACTCTGCTTTGAGTGGGGATGCTGCACTAAAGGATTGCCAGAGGTGCCTCCCAACCTCATGTGTTCTGTGATTCTAAGCAGCAACATTAAATACTTTGCTAAAGCAGAATTTAAGGAAGAAGGCGATAGACGCAAGAAAATAGTTTCTTGTCCTGTTGCTGGGTATGCCCTCTGTGAACAGTTAGAGAGAAAGGTTTGCTAATTTACCTTTCCCCCCCCACCCCCACCCCCCCCAGGGTTTTAAAATTGCCACTCCTCAAACCATTGCTATAAATGAGAATTATTTTGGCATGATTACCCTGTTCCTTCAAACCGCACATCTTTTATTTTGGGGATTTTGTTCAAACATATATAATTATCTATGCTAAGCAGTTTTTCATATGTTCTAAGGTTCTTGTCTTATTACACCTATTTGACGGTTTTATAATTCAGGAGTAATTGAATTGCAATTATTTTTCATGATGCATGGTACAGTTTTATATCATGTTGTTGGCAGATATTCTTTATGATGTCGTTTGGTCTAATGGAAAAATTAGAAGTAGCTCTATCATATAGAAAGATGGCTTTTTTGTGTCATGTTATAGTTTGAAGATGGCACTCAGGATATTTTCTTTTGACGTATAGATTTTTAGGTACAGACTGAAATGAGATTCTAAAGCAGTGTTCACAGTTGAGACAATATTATCTGTATATCCAAGATTATTTCAACTATTCTCCCATAGTGACAGTTCATTTATATTCAAGTCCATTTAGTAGACTGTGGTTAGTATTCTAAAATACATATATAAGTAGTACGTGATGGGAGAGTTTCTGCTCTAAATTCATCCCTGATCCAACCTAACTGGTTTCAGAGAAGCCATGAAATGGTGTTAGCATCTCTTTTTTATAAGCAAATATTCATCAGAACAGGGGATTGGCAGTAGATCTCCCACCTCATTGAAGAGCTCTCCAAACACCACACAGCCCAGATAGTCTCTTAATCTCTTCTGCTGGAGTTGTAATGCAACAAGTAAAGCTTTATGAGCTGTAGGAAAGATGACTTTGTAACCTAGAGATTAGGGTTGTTCTCCTGTAACCTGGGGAGAGGCAAACTCAAGGCTGTATGTCAACGAACAGTTAATTCTGTCAAGAAAATTGGTAGTCCTCAACAGACAGGAGTGAGAAAGCACCATCTGAGAAAAGCACAGTTTGGTGCATTGGATGTAGGAGAATGGTAGAAAATGAAAGCTGAATGCTAGAGCCAACAGAGCATCCTTGTACAAAGAGAAAAGAAATACTTGGAAGTTTTCAGTTTTGCCTACAAAATACTATTTGGAATGTCACAGATTTTCATGGGAAGGGTCAATGGTCATATGAAACCCAGATCATCTGTCCATACGAAATTCTCATAAATGGATGATCCCACAGAAGTTGATAACAATGTTTCAGATAGATAGCCATCTTGAAAACTTTTTTATTTCGCTCATCTGTTCATACACATTTCAGCCTTGTAAACTGGTACAGGAAAGAACATCACATAACTTATTTATTCAGCTGGAACCTTGAATGTCCAAAAGCTGAAAACTGTATGAATTACTACAGACCCTGTCTGTACTACCCTGCATGGTTGGTGAGAAACTGGCAAAGCTGAAAATACTTATTCTTGTAAGGGCCAATATTTTCTTATTAAAATTATTTTTTTTAATGGAGAAACAGAGTTTTTGATCTTTATGAAGGATGTAGCATCTGCTCAGCACTAGCTACAATGTCCTTCATTGTCAGAAATTTGCCTAAAATGAATGACTTTGAAGTTATAATCAGGGGAAACATACACTAGTAGTGTTTCAAAATTAGCTCTTCTTCTTGCTTCTGCATTATTTATAGGTTAAGTAAAGGCAGGCAGGTTGAAATTTTGTACCAACCATGATCCAAATAGAGATTTTTTTTTTTTTTTTTTGTATTGGTTTCAAGATAAATCTTCTAGACTTGGGTCTGAACTGAAACCTTGAGTCTGAACAGGCCTGGGCAGGTTTGCATCCTGATGTGATCTTTCAAGTGCAGGCACTTCTGTAAGCTTTCTCATATGTTTGGCATTTAACGTAGAAGCTACATGTTTCTTCTGAAATGAGAAGGCACATTTCTTAGTTTCTCTGGCACACAGTTATGTCACCTGCATTTAACTATTGTAATGACCTTTGGCTGATGTCCCAGCATACCCAATTAGCAAGCTACAACTAGTACAAAATGCTACTGCTAGGATCTAATCCAGCATAAAGAAAGGTAAATACGTAGCTGCAACTGTACTTTTAATTATGGAAATAAGAAATGAAAAGCTCTGTTAGGGTACTATTGACAATACAATTCAGGTTGAGCTGTTACTGTTCTTAAATTGGTGCTTTTGAAGCCTTTCTGAAGCAAATGAGCCCGAATAAAAATTCTAGGTCTAAAACCCCTCAGAGACTGGTAACGAAGCTTATCCCTAATTTGAAACAGGTAGGTCATTGGGAGTTTCTCCACTTGCTGAGGAGGACTGCATCATGTAACTTGCACATGTAGATGTAGATGTATATACATCCTAACAAGCAGCCTTCTTTCTGCTTGTCTTCTCCCTGGTGGCACAGTGAGAACATAAAAGTGAGTAAAGGTCACCCTCATCATATGGTTGTTTGAAACATATTTGTCTGCAGACATACATGTACGCATTTTGGCGTCATCTTGCAATTTAGTTCCAATCAGCTATTCTGAACTCTGATTTTCAAACGCAGATACCAAAGAGTCAATATTTTAATATGAGTTCTGGGGAAATCCATGCACAGCTTCTAAAAGTACAGTATGTGCAGTAGCAGCTCAAATAAACTGCTTTATTTGGCTTCCAAGGAAGTCAGCGGACACTTGGGTAGCACATAATATTCAGTCAGTGGTATGGGCTATAAACTCCATCTTTTCTTCCTTTTTGTTCCTCTTCCCAGTACCTTTGTACCAGAGCTTGAGACAGGGGCTGCACAGAGGCCTAGATCTCTCCATATTGGCCTCTAGGATTTTTACTGCCTCCAAATGTTAGTCTAGTAGCATACAAGAACCTTAGCAAAAGGCAAAATCCTTGGTCCAAGTATGAGCCTTGAAGTGAAACTGGCTTGCTTTGTCAGAGGTGCTCAAGCACTTCCAGTTTTCACATAAATCCGCAAAAGCTATGGCTGCTTGGTGCCCACAGAAAGGCACAGGGTGCCCTTTGACACCAACCTTTTGGCACCTAAACCTCCAGATTTCAACACAATCCAAGTCATCTGTTGATTGTTTATGAGTTTTACTAATGTTATGCTAAAATGCTGTCACTGAATCCATGTAGTACTTTCTTCCTACACTCCTCCACCGGGGAGGCCGAGTACGCTGTACCTAGGCGAAAGAAGAAAACACTGGATTCACTCAATTGCTCTCTGGCTTTCATTAGTTAGCTGGAATAAAACTACAGCTTATAATAAAGCACTCTGAGTTGTCTTTTAATATGATAAGGCAGCATGTGTGCTACTGATTTAATACTGGAGACAAGACATATTAGTGTCTGTTACATGGTACAATTGATTTGGCTATTGTTTCAAGCAAAGCATGCTTTTTCATTAAAATAAGGTTAGTTGCTTGTTTTAAAACCATCAATATACAGAAAAAGGAGAGGGATGCCAGATACCAAGTTAGTAGAGAGTGAAAAGAGTATGCTGCTAACTAANAAAAAAAAAAAAAAAAAAAAAAAAAAACAAGAATTTTAAAGTACATGGCTAAGAAGTCGTTATTGCAGAAGCATGATTTTAAAGGCCCCCTGACACTCTCAGTAGAGGGTGCTCAGCTTCAACAGGAAGGTGCTCTTGAAAATCAATGGACATTATGACACTCAGAGTATGTCCAATGACTTGCACTGACGACGTGTAAGACCCCCAAAAAAATTTTGTTAACTTGTATGTATGGGTAGTATCTATATTGAATTCCTCTGGATGTCTTGCCATTGAACATGGCAGGCAAAAAAAAAAAACAAACCCTGACAATTAATTTCAACCTAAACATAGTGGATTAACTTTTCCAACTTTAGTTACTGCTTAACCTGACTGATTTTGACTGAAACAGATTAACGAAGGCTCACATAATCCTTTCCACTGATGGAATTGGTGGGTGCTGGGATGTCTGTCCCAGGGTAGTGATGTCTTCAGCTGCAAAGGTTTATGAAGGGTACGTCTGTCCATGCCTAAAATGCTGGAACCAATACATTGCATAACTTTATAGCGGGCTGTACTTCTGGCCTCTGCTATTTGATGACTTGAATGCACGTTTTCCTGACTACTTATGGTAGTTGAAAGATATTACTGAATTTCCAAAAATATAATTACTTCAACTTAAATTCCACTCTGTGAGATTTGAATTTGAATTTGGATTTTTTTTTCAAATCATACTTGAAAAATAAACTATAACCATCAATGGCTGTTATACCTGCTATTCAGTGGTCATGCAGAATGCTTGTCATGGTCAATACAAGAGCCACCTGCAATACCAGTCTGTTCAATCTTCAAAGCACGGAAGCTATTTGGGAGAATGAAACCCAGAATAATTATTATTAACATTTTTTATGTTTGATACAGCTCTAAGATTAGGCATTGTTGGTTTTTAAACACTGGACTTTAACTTCCACTCTTAATTGCTTCTGTGTGAATTTCAGGATAGAAATACAATTGCTTACATGGATTACACAGTATTTAAAAATAATCCCCTCCAGTTCTGAGGCATGCAATATAGTACATTTTGAAAAATCCATTTTTTTTCCAAAGAGGTGCGCTTGAATGTGTAATTCCAAAACAGTATAATCAGGCCAAATAGCTTTATCAAAGATAGTAATTCAAAGCTTTTAGTGCAAATGCTTACACTTAGAAATTCTCTTTGTAAGATTGTGTTTACAGACTCTGCCACAATAGGTAAAGGAACAAAAACATATTTGATGATTTAGCAGAGAAAAGGATAGTACTGAAAAAGAGATGAGAAAGAGTGGGATGCAACACACTATTAAAAAATAATTGATACTGTTACAGGAAGAAAGACTAAACCGAAAAAGAAGGACAAAGATAGAATAATAATGAAATAAATTTGGTATTGGGTGCTCACATTTTACAATTAGATACACAAGCATTTGTGCATCAGTAAAGTTTTGTCACATTCATTCTACACAGTGACCTAAAACCACATCTCAGTTTCTCAGATTTCCTCCCTATTGCTTTCTCCTTGACAGACTTTTTGAAGATCTTAGATATGAAATCTCTTACTGAGACGTACATCAAGTAATTATATTTGTGGCTGAACAGATAAAGGTGGAAGAATGCAAACCAGGATGTGACAAGAAAAGAAGACCAAAGGGACACCCTAATTTCCTCATCCAGTTCCTCTGGCCAAGTTGGAAAGGTCAAATAGAAACCCAGGTGTGATGTGATGCACAAAGGAACCACACAGGCTACAGTGTTTAATAATGATACAGTCATATCATGAAAATGATTGCCTTTCTCCATGTGTAACAGTGGGCATGAATTTGGAAGGTAAGACCTCAGGCTGCATGAGAAAAATGTCTGGAAGTGGCCCAAGAAATCAGTCCACACACATGTAAAAGGAACCAACACCACAGCATCTTGCAAACAGAGTTTTAGTAAAGATTACATTTATTTTTTACTACCACAGTATCTCTCTATCTGGTACACACTATTCCCTTCAGTCCCCTTCCCCCAGACAAAGCACCACAAACATACTTGACAGAACAGTAAGGCATTAAGGCAAGCACTTCAAAAACAGTAAGTGCTAAACTTATGATGACCTGTGCAAAATCTGTTCAGACTTTTTTTTCCCTGAATTGTGAATAGTCTTTAATTAAAGAATAAAATTTGTTAACGATCTCAAAGCACAAGATGGATTTACTCTGGGGATAACTGGCATGAAATGAGAGTTTCTCTAAAACTCAGCTTTCTTTGCAGGTTGTGGAAAGTGTGGAGTGAATGAAGTAGAGTGATACAGATGACTACTAACTCCAAGTGCTAACTGAAGGACATCAGGTTGGCTTCTACCTTTCCCTTCCAGTCTCCACCTTTTTTCTTTTGCTGTAATTTCTGTCCCATCCTCTCCATTTCTCTGCCCTGTTGCTATTTTTCACTTATCTCCAATTTAACCTGGCCTTTATTTACTTTTCTCTGTCCCTGCACATTCTTATTATTCCTCTGCAGAGAACAGCAGCACCTGGGATTTCTGTATCATCATTCCTCTTCAGTCTGTTCCCAGACTCCTTCCAGTTTTCACTACCTTTTCACTACCTACTGAAGATTCTCCCATTCTATATCCAGAATTGCTGCCTTTTCTTTGAGGGGGGTGGAGAGGTAAAGAAAGAGATAAAAAACAGAAGGTGGCAAGAATTTATTTTTCTTAAATATGCCAATTCCTTTAAAGTTGAACAATTACAGTACGTGTCCATGTCATGTAAAATCTGATAGAATCATACTTGTCAGGCAAGACTCCATGCAAAACTTGCCTGCTTTCCTGTCTGCCACTCCTGTGGCAGCCTGCTGCTGGACTGCCTTCAATCTGCCAGGAATAACAGATGTTCCAGATCCTGCATCGCTCTAACCATCTACCAGGGCTGGGATCCTCCGGCCAACAGCTGGACTTTGGAACAGCTGGAACACACTGGGATGGAAACATTGCTTCCATCTGTGAGAACTTAAAAATGTTTGGGCCTTCTTCCAAAGTTGCCACAAACACAGTTTCAAAAATGTTGACTAAGTCTGTTAAGTCGAACTATTTCTTTTAACCCTTTCCTCACTGCTAGTTGCACAGGTGCTAGCTGGGACTTTTGGGAAATGAAGTTTTCCTCCTGTGTGTTCCAGTGCCCAGAGCCCATCTGCTTCTGACAGTCAGAAGCCTAAAACCAGCAAAAACACATGTAGTTGCTGTATGCGGTCTGGTACACGCTTAGGAGCAGGGAGGGGATGGAGTATACTCTGCAAATGAAACCTTCTGAAGATGCAGGTGCTACTAACTCAACAATCCTTCCTGGGCACATAAAACTCCGATTTCAGAGGAATATACGGTTACTAAATACAGCCACATATATATTTGGCAAGTGTTTCAAGGGAGGAAGAAAGCTCCTTTGGTTCCTGTGACTTTCCATAATTTCAACTTCATGTTCCATGGAAGACATGCAATGAATTTATGTCTCCCTGATTACCATACCTCACTACAGCAAAATAAACACTGAATTCAGATTGTTTTCTACATCTATTTGTCATTGATACAGCACATAACTTGGTCTGGCTCCTTCCAAGAGACAAGAATCACACTTCTTGCTGAAAAAATGGCAAGGAGATGCTTAATGTGATTGCTACAAACTGTTAATATTCAGGCAGCTGATGGAGGAAAAAATAGCAATGTTACATGCAGAGATGCAGAGATGTTACATTTGTAAAATAATCTCCAACACAGCGTTTGCAGCTCATATTTGTTCACATAGTTCAGAGGAATGTTTTCTAATCATCCAAAGAAGTTTACAGTGTTGTGTTGAGTTGACACCAGTTGAAATCAGGTCACCAAGCAAGAGATCCATAAAGAAAAATGCTGTATAGCACTGTGCTGTGCAAGAGGCTGCTGCTTCCAGCTAAGTAATGAAATTCTGATTTTTTTTTAAATTATTTTTTTGAAAGTGAAAGATTTTGGCAGTCACACAAGCATGCTTTCATGGAGTTGTCAAGTCCTAAGCAGATCTAAGACTGAATCTTAAGTTTTATGGCTTTTTTCTTCTCATAGTCACAGTGTGTTTTACCTCTGCAATTTTGCAATTTACCCTCAGCAGGTTTGACAGAGTTTTCCCTTCCCTGCAAAAGATGGACAAAATGGAATACATGAACCAAGAGCAGGTAGGATTTTAAGTCCTTGGCACTGAATAAGGGAAAGAGTTAAGAGCTGGTTTCCGGAACATGTGTATGAAAGCAGCCATTAATATATTTGCTATGATTTATAATAGTGTTTGAACTGCATCTTATCAGAGCACTAACTGTTTTTCAACAACTTATTTGTTAATTTTTAAGTGTGAATGTATATCCAGAGGCTCAACCTGGTAGTCTTCAAGAGCCTCAGTTTTCACAGGATGTGTCTAACCAGTCACTTTTCAAAACTGGCTTTTGCTAATTAAGTCTTGCACGTTTCTGTCAGGCAGGGAATGCCATTTCCCATACTATAGATGGGTCAACTATGATACAGAGAATTTGTGGCCCTCTTGCAAATCAACAGTAGGGCCAAATATATAAATGAAGAATCCTAAATAAGATCAGAGGAGAAACTAAGATCCTAAATATCGATACTCCAGTGTTTTTCCAAATTTTCAACTAGCTGTGATACTGAGACTTTTTATTCCCTAATCCAGAGCTGTGCTGACCATATCTCAGGAGACATTATTGTGGAAAGAAATACCAAGCTATATAGTCCCCACTCAGTGTGCATTTTGTGCCACTGAGGGACAGGATGCTTGTCCCCCGGCTGCTCTTCCCTGAATGTCAGGTAGATCCCATATGCAGTCAGGTTCTCAGAGTAAATAGCAACTTCTTAATGCCCAGGCAGTGTCTACTATTTGGGAATAGCTGGAGTATGATAGGATCTGTTCATATTCCTTTTTCTCAAAAACTCAAAGAAGATGTTGGGGTTTCCTTGAGATATAGTTTTTCTTGTATCTACCATCTGTCCCACTCGTTAGGTACTTAAGCAGATCTTGGTACTTAAGCCCAAACTTTTTTTTTTTTTGAAAGTAGTTTAGACTACATTCTATTTTCTTTTCACAGCACAAGAAAGTGAGCTGCAATCCTGTCACATTAGAGAACGTGACTTAGCTCTTCACTTCCTCATTTTTAACACTTTATGTCTTCAAGCTATTCAGAACTTAATTGTAATTACACCAAACATGTGAGAAGGAGAAATAAGCAGAATCAATTAATATTGCCACTAGTTATGGAACTTCAACAGGGCAGGACTCCACAGAAAGCAAGCACACGGCAGCAGCATGTGCTCTTACTGGCTGTGAACACCTTCTGTACAACTCAAGCAAACTGCATCAATATAGCAAAAGGGATTTCTTGGATTTCTGGTACTTTCAATATTGCTTCCAGGTCATAAGCATTCAGCTTATGTCCCACTGAAAAATTCCATGCTTCCACTTAGCAGGAATTTGTCACACTTTATGTTGTCCCCTTCAGTACCTGGCTGGGGATGGCCAGGGCTTTGAGGAAGAATCACAGAATTCTTGAACTCCACGAGTCACCACCACACCATTTCCAACCAGGTAGTGCACCCAGAAGCTAGGACAACATGTAAGCTTCCTACTAATACAGTGCTGCAAAGTGACAAATACCTTCAGAAAGCAAGGCTAATAAACAAATTTACTCTAAGTGTTATGACAGCTTTGTTAAAGTTTTAGCTCAGTATACTTTTCTACTCAGCTGATTCTTTCTACTTCAGCTGGTAGCAAGGATCTAGTGCAACTCAGGCCTTGAAACAGAAAGATACTGACCAGACCGAGAAAAGCTATCAACCTCAGTAAACCTGCAGATACTATGGTTCACCGACTACCTAAATTGCATTCATACAGCTCTTGTCATAAGAAATATGCTGGGTAAGCTCAGGGGCTGTTTAACTTGCCATAGATTTATAAATTTTATANNNATTCTTTCTTTTCCTTGTTTTGTTTTGTTTTGTTTTGTTTTTGATTGTTTGTTTAGTTTTTAACAGAATGGGAGGAAATAAATTCTCCAAAAAATCCCTATTTGGTGTTTCTGAATGCTGGTGAGGACAAACCTTCTCCAGGAGTTTAAATTCCAGGAGTTTAAAGTCCATTCAGTCCTTCGCCTGCTGGTTGCAGCGACCGACAAAGGTTTATTTAATGTGTGCCAATTGTGACAGTACATTTTACAATGCTGAGGGACCAAAGGGCTTAAAACTTGCTCCGAGAAAAATGCCTAGTCTCAATCAGGGAGAGTGTGAAGCAAAAAAAAA
>VXAL01000993.1:39445-52399 GCA_013399475.1 Chauna torquata | reverse complement strand
TTCTTTCAAGAATGTTACTTTCTGCACACTTTTCAAGCATGAATAATAGTACATAAACTAGTCAAGACAAGCATTTTAACAAGACTTTAGAAAGAGAACCACGTCAAAAAAAAAAAAGCCTCAGTAAAGAATATACTCCATAAAGAAACTTTATAAAAGGAAACAGACAAGAACTCCTGAATCTCAAGAACATAGTAAGAGTCATTTATTATTAAATTCTCTGGCCTAAGCTATAGAATTAATCAACCTCACAAGTACAGAGAGACGTCCTTTCACAAAGGGTATTTTACTTGTGACTATGGCCTATGTAAAATTAGAAACAGGCATGTTAAATACAATGTTTAAAACAAACACCAGGGAGCACCTAAAGAAAGCTGCTACTCTCTTCTTTCCCACCTAAGCAAAGTAGAATACTTGTACAGTATCTAGTTTTCACATAAACATTACTTTGCAAACTCAAGCAGTTTTTAACAGGTAATCTGTCTGGAAACCTCATTCTCTCCATGTATAGAAAGTGAAATTTTAATTGACCTCCCCCCCCATCCTCAACACTACAGATAAACATTTAAAGTATCAAAAGAAAAAAATAGTATCAAGATAAAAAATATTTATGACAGCATCTGCCATGCACACATCAGCAGACTCAAACTTTTCATCTTCAAGCAAATAAAGAATTACCTTCAGGCACTATACGAAGCTATCACCTTCTTCAAATACACAGCGAGAATAAATACGCATTCGCTTTACTTGATTTTGGCAACAGAGTAGCATGACTGTTCAAAACCAGAGAAGATCTGCAAAGAAAAAATAGAGAATGTAATTACAAGTATCATTAAAACATCAGGATTTTATGGTTATCGCTGCATCTAACACTGAAGTCAATGTATGCCTATGCCAGAAAGAATTTCTATTTTTTTTAAATTAACAATGCCATCCAGTTACAAGTCTACTCAAAGCTGCTACAAACCTCAGTATTATTCCCTATAAGTTCAATTTAAAATAACTGTTTGTAACATTTTTCAGTATTTACAAGGAGGCAAAGTTAGTTCACTAAGAAGAACGGCTTGTATTTCCATTAACTCGAAGTATTTTTTCAGAAGTGGTACGGAATGCTGATATGACGCTAAGAGCAACACAGAAAGTCACAACACAATGCAATTGACCTAAAAAAACAGTAAAAAGGCATGCATGCTACTGCTGTGGAATGAACAGCTTTATCTCGCAGATGCATCCAACAAGCTCCTTCAGGAATCAACATCACTTTCCTTAATAAAAATCAGGTAACCTTGTTAAGCCATTCACCTACTTGGAAAACATTCATTATCTTTTTGTTGTTATTCTTATAAACTGCAGATGTTGGCAGACCCAGTTGCTTGTCACTGGCATCCTTGCCAGGGGCTTCCTCTCCCAGAAGTGCTGTTAGAAATACAACAATTAAAGTGAGCCAGACCAGCAGAAGTGGTCTTTCTAAGCTAACTTAGTTCACTTTAACTGTTATCATTTAGGTAGCATGCTGAAGGAGAAGGAGCCCTTGACAAGGAAGGCGGTGACAAGCAATCGGGCTCAGTAACCCATTCAGTTCAACACTAGTCAGGAAAGTAAACAATCAAACTCTGAACTGCAGCAAATATTATTTCTACCATGTTAATGCCCCAGCAAGCTTTCTGAGAAGATGATCAGGCACTATAAAGGGTGATAATTCATTACTAAAAATAGGATTGCTGAAGCCCCCAAACCATTAGAGCATGTAACTTGTTTTACACAACTCATGCTTCTAACAGTAAATCAGAAAAAACTCTCTTCATTCTAAATTTGTAAACTTTATGATCAAGGAGAATATTACACAGCTGTATTTTACGTGCATGGAACAGTTGGCACTTTGTTAGGTAGTTAGTTACTTGAGCTTTTAAGTTATCTTCCTCCACTCTGTGCATTTCCTCTTTTCTCCTATTCAAAAGGCATATACATCACCTAGTTAGAAGCAAAGGTGCAATAAAATGAAAAAACCAACATGTTTAAGTATCACCATTGGAAAACGACTAACTGAAGTGCCCTCCTTCAGACTTCAGCAGTCAGTAGCTGTACTCAAGCAAAATAAATTTAGAAATATTTGCTTTAGATTGAAGTAATGGACGTTATCACAAATCATGAGAAACCACTTCTACCACAAAGAAGGACCCCAGTACTACAATCTCTACCCTTCTAATTCCTCTGAGACCATTAAGAACTCAGAAACCAGGTGTTGTTTCTTCCACCCAACACTTTAACAAAGAAGCTAACAAACAATCTTGAGGGAACAGAACTATACTCAGACAGGCAGGACAAATTTGTATGTTCTGTTAGGTTACTATTTAAAGAAGAAGAAGGAAAAAAAAAGCAGAATTTACCCACTCCCAAAGCTGCCACAAATTTCAGTACTTCCACAAACAGAGGAATCATGTGAAGCAAGGTTCCAGAGAATATATGCTTTGAATGCTGAGCTCCCCTGCTCATTCACTTGTGCCTAATGAACGTAGGCAGCAGCCCTCCCGCCAGCAGTAACCATCCAGCTGAAGACATTGTTCTCTCCCCAGCTAATCTGTTCTCACAACACTTGAAGAAACTTCATATTGAGAGCTCTCACTATTCTTGCATCTCTGGACAATGTCTGGCTGAGTTTGTCCCACAAAGTCCAAGATTAGTTAAAGGGGGATACACATGACATTAAGTCACAGTTGCCTAACTTCTTCAAAAAGTCAAGTTAAAGTAGACCAATGCAAGTGAGGTCAGCCACATACCACAAATCAGCTTTTAAGTTTGTTCCCAGAACTCAAGAATATGATTCAGCAGTAACACAGGTTTTTAACATAAGCTTGGAGCGAAAGTCAGGAACCATCAAGTTTCAACAGAATATATCCATAAACAAATACATTTTATTACTCGGCTGTTTGCATGACTTCAATCAGCTGTTAAAAGAATTTCACAATCTTTAGTGTTACAAGTTTCAAACTTTTCAGTGTTACATTGCTGAAATTATTTTAAGCCATTTTAATAGATGTTGAAAAATTACAAAAATCTGACAACTACTGAAGACAAAGCTGTTACCTATGAAATTAGAAAAATGACTTGTCCACAGGGATTTGTTGGTTAAATTGTGTGACCTGCACCATTAGGTCCATGCTATCATATGTACAAGATCTTACAAATCATGGGATGGAAGCTTGTATGATCATCAGCCAGGAATTATTGGCAATGTCATTAGAAAAATAGCTGAAAACAAGCAAACAGGAATTGCTGTAGCAACCACCACAGCAGACAAAAGATGGTAAAAATGAATATAAGAAAAAGACAAAAGTGACGGTAAGAATAGCACAAAGCAGAAAAATCTTCAAGAACTAATTCAGATGTCTATTTTGTGTATCAGCTAACATCAAAACCAGCCATGAATGTTATGCTGACGATATAACATTTCATTGCTCTATATTGCGTTTACATTGCAATACCATTACATCTGCTTCACAAGAATATTGCAAGCTTTTCCTACCCAATATACAACTGAAACAAGTGAGAACTTTTGAAGTCTGTGTTTATCAATACTTTCAAAGCATGTAGTTTAGAAATTTTGAAGTGAAGCTTATTTAGTTCAAGAACATGCTCATTGTTTCTACATCTGTAAAAGGAAATGAATGTCTGTTTACAGACCTTTCCTTTTTGTAATTACAGTACAGACATCACGGGTTTCACAGCACTCCACAAATAATCCTACAGCTACATTAGCCATCCACTTCTGCCATTAAGTGCAGAATCCCTGCTCCATTATCCAATTCTGACTGTTCCATTGCTTCACAGAACAATTCTTTCCAACTTCACAAACTCAAACACTAAAATACAGCATTTAGGGTAGGACAAAGACAGCAATCAATGTTCATGCTGTTGGTGTTTAAAGAGGCATTATCAACTTTCAATTATCACTTTAAATTTATCAAGTTTCCTCTGCAATATTCCAGTATTTGAGTTTGTGCATTTGTTTTTTGACATCTCATTTTCCATGCCTCCTTTATAAACTGGATTACAAACCAAACTTTAACAACACAAGTTATTGGCACATTTTTATTTAACCACCTAGAATTTAAACTAAACTATGCCAAAATCATGGCTTCCCTTAAAGCCCAGGGGTTTAAAATTCCATTTTGTACAACAGCAACACATCAGCAGTATAGGGTACCTTCCTTTTAGTGCCTGGGGAAGTATTACTTCATGTCTGCACAGTAAGTGCTGTACTCATCAGTGCTTCATCTCCCAGGTTAGAGAGGACCAGGAAGTCCAAACTCCTTCCTCCCATGTATATCTCCAGGTTGGAAGGAGGACAGCTCTAAAACAGACAGATAGAACTTGCTTAAGCACCTAAGCAGGGCAGTACCCTCACTATTCATTCAGAAGCCTACAATTCCATATTGCTAATTATCAGACTTTGTCATAGCTCTTTATGAACATTGACTGTATAACACTAATAAAGGAAAGTTTTCTTTTCTTACTGAGGACCACCTAAGGCTACATTGCAGGTAACAGATACTGCCACCAATATGAGTCATAAATATCACCTGTGATTACAAGGGTCTGGTTTCTCACGGGAGATCAGTGTTGAATTCCTACCTGCCAAAAAGGCAATTCATCTGAGGCGAAGTCTGACAAGTCCGTCACATGCTAAAAAGACTCATGTTCTATTCCTCATTCACTGAATATCTTATTTGGAGTACATCTCCCCTCAAGAAGAATATGCCTTTATTACCTCTGGGGATGGAGAACCAACTTTGGGGCACACTATCATTTTGTTAAGCTGTCCTTCATTTCCATGCAGCAAAATTTAAGTTTTGCCTTTGAGCTGCTGCAATTCCTGTGATTTCACCTTCTCTCCCCTGAGCAGGATTTCCTGTCTCACTTCAACTTAGGTAACTCTATAATAGATAAAGTAGTAGACTAGCAAAGAATGTTCCTTTCAATTCATCTGCTTTTTTCTACAAATCTATGTTCTACCTCTATTTCCTTTGCTTTCCAGCGCTCTTCTCAAAAAAATGATCTCTTCATCCAACTTCCACACCTCATTTCTTAAGCAAAGGATTTAACAGCACATTTCCTAATATCAAAGGAAAGGGAACAGAGACTAAACCTGAATTTAAGGAAAAACATCTTTTTTCATGTTAGTTGTAAGATCATCTCTAAAAGCAGACTTCAAGGAGCTATCTTCAACACTGCCACCAATGCTTCTAAACAAAAATATCTTCATTTTGCAAAAGACCACTGCGATCACCCAAAAGAACAGACAGGATGACCTCACTATGATAGCACACATTCTTTACTAATGCTTTTAGCAACACAAGCAGCTTAGTTTCTAAAACACAATGCAAATGCATATCCTTATCTGGACAACTGACTGTTGGACGGAAACATGCTTTAAAAGCCACTTCAGAAAAACAAATTCCAAACTTCTTCAATAAATCATAGAATGGTTTGGGCTGGAAGGGATCTTAAAGATCATATAGTTCCAACCATCTGCCATGGGCAGGGATGCCAACCACTAGATCAGGTTGCCCAGTACCCCATCCAACCTGGCTTTGAACACTTTCAGGGATGGGGCATCCACAGCTTCTCTGAGCAACCCGTTCCAGTGCCTCACCACCCTCACAGTGAAGAATTTCTTCTGAATATCTCACCTGACTCTGCCCTCTTTCAGTTTAAAACCATTACCCCTTGTCCTACCACTACACTCCATGAGTCCCTCTCCAGCTTTCTTGTAGGCCCCCTTTAAGCACTGGAAGGCTGCTATAAGGTCTCCCTAGAGCCTTCTCTTCTCCAGGCTGAACAACCCCAGCTCTCTCAGCCTGTCTTCATAGGAGAGGTGCTCCAGCCCTCTGGTCATCCTTGTGGCCTTCATCTGGACCCACTCCAACAGGTCCGTGTTCTTCTTACGTTGGGGGCCCCACAGCTGAACGCAGTACTCCAGGTGGGGTCTCACAAGAGTGGAGTAGAGGTGGAGGATGATCTCCCTCAACCTGCTCCCATGCTTCTTTCGATGCAGCCCAGGATACAGCTGGCTGCACTATGTGATGAATATAAAACAGGGCCTCTCCTGATCCAGACGTAGAGAAAAACGTCATCACCCACCCCTCCAAAAAAATTTTAACCAGGCCATACCTAATCACCAAAATGCACTTTACTCTGGATGAAGATCCTATCTCCCACTACACCACCTTACAATAAGTCCTATAAACCTCATGTTCAAGACACAGCGTAGTCTTCAAGAAAGGCTGTCAGTCCCTGACATCTGCAAGGTGCCATCTGGAGCTCTATTTATACTATGCTGAGATGCGTGTCAGGCACAGAAGCGGTTACTTAAAGTGTCTCCAACAGTCACTGTGTTGTTAGCAGCTCTCAAACTCATAGGGTGGTCAGTAAAGCAAGTCTGTTCCACTGTTAACACAGGAAAGATGCTGCAGTTCTGCACAGCAACCAGGAAATGTGCCTAAGTCCCTACTTCCCAATTCACTAAAGAGGAATTCCAGAGCTCAGTAATTCAGAGTGTAAGAGGCACTTTTCCTTTTTTTTTTTGATTAGGCATTTTGCATGATGCCAACTTTGTACTTAGCTTTTCTCAAAACAAGAGCTATACATGACTACCATATGAATGCAGGAGCAACTCTGAATTACGTGGAAGCTAATTTTGTTCTCCTTATTCAGCAATGTAGGCGGAGCGATACCTTTGCAGATCCTCAACAACATCAATGGTGGAACAGCAAGAGATCAAAAGCAACTGCCTCTGGGCAGGCAAGAAAACATTGTGCATTAAAGAGCAGCTTTAAAATTGAGGTGTCCCAAAACAATGCAGCTTCTTACAAGTTCAGACAGAACTTACACCTCGAATTCTAGGAAAATAGTTTCAAACACATTTATGAGGCAACAAGCACATTATTAGACATTATGCTGTGACTCCATATGCATGTAATTACAAAACCTCAGTTCTGAGGGTTACCATCTATTTACATTACCCTTTTCACTGTATTTGTGTCAAAACAATCCACATAATGAATCAGACAAAAGTTTTTCTCCTCCAACAATAAAAAAAATTTACCAGCTTTTGCAAAACCCCACATCTCTTATCTGTCAGAAAGTGAAATTTCTGTGCCTTGGTTAACGAGTACAAGTCAGAAAACAAACCAAGGTTTTCTGACATTCTTATTGCTAGGAAACAGCTCACAGCTTGTAGAAGTATTCTTCTTTCCTTTTTTTTTTTTTAATTGATGGAAACACTCTTTCCACAGCTGCCTGCAACTTTGCTCTTGACAAAGTTAACTGAAGGGTTTAGTCAGCTTTTTTTTTTTTAATGTATAATTTTGCCATTTCAAGAGCATTTGCAGACTACACATCTCCCTCCCACTATGAAGATTAATACTTTGCAAAGAATGGTGCTCTTGGGTATGTAGAGCTTCAGGCGGTTTTATTCAAGTTACTGACCAACTCCGTACTAGGCGGGAGATTTCCCCTGCAGAAATACACTCTTCAAAAATAATTAGCATGTAAAAATCATGTGGTGTTTGCAAACAATTCTGCAAGAAACAGCCAACAAAAATTCCTTTATTTCTTACATCAAAATCAGACAAGTCAGCACCAATGCTTCTCCGTCATTACCACTCTGTCTCTAGCTAACCAAGACCACGATCACGAACACTGATTACAGCAGAGCATCAGTCTTATGAGTCCCTTTCCTCAGCCAGTTGTCCTTCTGCTTCTCTCCCTGCACCAACTTTCAGTTGTGCAACTTTCCATAGTTATACGCAGTAAACTGGATTACTTTGTTGTAACAAGTTAGAAACAACACTACCACAATCCTGTTCAACTGTTCAACTGATTAGCAACTTCCAAAATGGTTTCAAATTTTTTCTGCTTCGTATGGATACTTATGAACATGCAGAATCAGCACAACCCCCATCCTCTCTATGAACACACATTCAAAAAATCACATATAGATTTTTGGCAAATGAGCTTACTACTCTATTTGCATATTACTTAATTATAAATCACCTTCAGGTCTCTACTGGAATCAATCTGAAAGCTAACAGCAATGTATCAAGAAATGAGAAAGTGCAGGATGGGTAGGAAGAATATTAAATTTACCTTATCTAAAGAAGGTAATATAATAATTTTCAGTTGGCCTTCTTTGCCTTTCTTGGATAAATCTTAAAACAGCTAACAGTGCACTAACAAATCCCTCTGTGGAATATTACCAAGTTAAGAAATAGACAACCTTAAAAAAACAAACGACAAAGCCAACCCACAACTATTTATATATGACAATTGCACCCCTGCCTTATTAAACACTGGTTGTGTTGTTTGCAGTCAGATCATTAATGTGAGATTGCTTTGTTGTATCACATACGCTTTTTTTAAATTTATAGGTATTTTATCTTTGAGTCTTCCACATAACATAAGTGGAGGCAAATTTACCCACTCCACCCCCTCTTTTTGTTCAGACTGAGATCTGAAAAATTTAAGTGATATTTTCATTTTTTGATTAAAGTGTTCATTGGGTTTACATCAAGTCTCTTTCAATCAGTAGGCAACACATAAATATCTGTATAGAGTATTTTTAGTTACGATAGACAAATCATCTTGAGTTTACTAGCAGAATACTTGCAATATAACATAAGCATAATTTATTATAAAAGAGCTGCTAGTCTCGTTACACAATATATTCTTACATAAGAACCTCCATTTCATCTGAATTTAATAGAAATATACATTCTGGAGGATGGAAGGAAAACTGTATCAATAAAAGCACTATTTTAGCAGTGTAAACTGCCTAACCTAGGCACAACTACACCAAGTAAGGAATAAATATCCACAGTTTTGACATACCAGCACAGATAGAAGGCATCAATGAACCCAAAATAAAATTTGAGATAAAACACTGGCATTTATAATCCTTGCAGTATCAGGAAAACACTACCATTCAAATGATAAAAGAATGAAAATTGCTGCAACCACATCTGCAACATATTTAATACGCAAAAGAACATATTTTATAGAATGTAGCGCAAACATTCAATCATAAAAAAGTGGCAGACATAAATTACGTTATAAGATCAGTTACAAAACAGAACTTGAACACAAAATCTGGGAATTTAGGAGCAGATATCTCAAATGTTCACAGAAATCAGGTCTCAGCAAAGTGCCATTCTGAACAGATTTTATATTGCAGCTTTGCTAAGACAGATCTGATTTTTGACTTTGTGATGGAAGTAAAATTTGTCCTTCAATTACTTCTCCAGTGCCACTTCCTACCTCAAAAATACACATTGCTTTCAATCTGTTCAAACTGAAAATACCATGCCGGCCTTTCAAGCACATCTTCAAGAGTAGTAATGAAGATTGCTACATTGTGTTTCTATCATATAGACACTAGTTTCACTTAATTTGTCCAAATAAAAAAAATACAGGCAATTCAAATACTGAACACATTATTCCCACACACACTACCAAAACTTTCCTAATCTCCTGAAAAAAGTAAAAAAAAATTGTTTCAAAAATAATCCTTAGGAGGTAAGAAAATATGAGCTATTTCATAGCAAGAAAAAGCAAGTTCTGAAGATTGAGTGGCATAACACAGCAAGACAGATGTGGGACAGCTGGAACTCAACCAGTCAACAAAGCAGTTTTACATTTTATTTTCAATCAACAGGCAATCAATACCAATTGGAGAGAAATTCATCTAACACTTCAGCAACACTTTCACATAGAAAGCAGAGCAGGCTACCACATTCTACAGCAGCTGATTTTCTAGATACACCAACTACTAGAGTTTTATATACAGCACACTGCAATCATTTCACCTTGATGTGATAAAGGCAGCAGGCCCAGCTGCAAAATCTGCTCCCAGGAGAAACTGTCAACATCTTGGATACACACAAAAAGCTATACTAGCAACTGCCATTCTTTCAGCAGGTAGTTTTTTTGCTCAGAATCCTGCTGAAGCCATGGACGGCAAAAGGAAAATACACACCTGGAGACTGACAGAAGATGAGCAAGAATTCTCCTCATACTCCACGTGGTTCACCGAATCAGTCAACAGCAACCAGCCCCACCTGAATCTCTGAACGAAAATTTTATATCAATAAATTTGTTATGATATTTCTATCAACAGCTGCCAACAATTTAGATTTAGACATTATTTATTATTAACAATTTAGATATTTTTAGTTCAAATCCCATTAGCTTTAGGAAACATCAAAGTACATGCACTTCCAACCCTGCTTACAAAGGGAAATAGCTGATACACGGCTATGGTGTCTTCCAACTTCTCTTCCAACTGAATTCAAAACTAAATTAAAACTAGATCTGCAATACGAGCTAACCCACAGACAAGTGTCTTCCACAATAGCCACAAAATCCTTAACTAGTTCACAAAGTAAGTTATTGTTAAAGATTTCTCTATCACCATCAATCACACCACAGGCTTTTATGACAAAGAAATCATGGGAGGGTCTTTCAACTTGTACACTGAAATCATTACTCTGATAAATCAGCTACAAAATGCACCCTTTAGCAACTAGGTTAGTAATTTACATATTACTGATAACTTTTTTACCTGCTTGGTATCAGTGCATTCATCCAGGCCTTGCACTATAATACAACATTATTATGTAAGCTTGCATCTTGTAATCAAGTGTTTGCTACTTCACTTTTAAGGTCCTCACTAATAGTTAATGCTCTCGTGCAAAGTTGGTAGGGTATGAAGTAGTTTCTTTTTTTCTTTTTCCCTCATTTCATTTTAGTTTTCAGAGACTCTTCATGTAGTATCATGGAGCTGCAGACCAACATCGGGAGCACAACTGTTCTGGGCAGTACGCATACGCAGAAGGAGAGGCATGACAGCTTGGACACTGTTCAAATGACTCTGGAGTAGCTTGTGTGACAGCCGGGTATGCATGCTATAGTTTTAAGAGTACTCACCTTATACAACAGTTTTTCATTTTGACTTGCTTCATTTTACCATAATATATGAGCGAACCCAACCTCTGCAATAAAAATCTCAAGATCCTCACACCACTCTGAGCCAGCCTTCCACTGAAACTATTACTTTAAAAACAAAGACTTAAGAACACACTGAGAAGGACCAACCCTACAGGATAACATAAGGAAAAACTTCTTTCAAACGATCTTACTCTAACTCTGTCATTCTCATATCAACAGGAGCTGAAGGACATGCACTATTTCTGTTCTCCCACATACACCTACCCCCTGTTCAGCCAGAATAACCGAAATTCTAAGAAATTTACAAATAGTTTAGAAACTATGTTTTTCACCTTAAGCTTTGCAAAACTATGTATAACCTTAGCTGTGTTCAGACTACATGCAGGGACAAACAATGTTTTAAACAGACACCACAAAAGACCTCAAAATAACTGTTGCCCTCTTCTCCAGTAAGTGCAAATCTGCTTTGTATTCTTCTAATTATAAATATGGTAACATGACATGGGGAGAGAACCAGCCCCTGGAGTAAGATCTCAGACACTACTAACCCAAATCTGTGCCCAAGCAAAAGGCTAGATCAACAGACTACAGCACAATATAATTTGTTTGGTTGTTGGCATTCCCCCCCCCACACAACCTACAAAACATACAAAGCATACAACAACCATATACTTCCAAAGCGCAGTTAGGTCTATCTTACACAAATCCATTACCCCAAAAGTTCCTGCTTGTATTTCTGGCTCTACAACTGGCACAGCTAAAGTCCCTTACTCCATATTCTTGGAGAAGTTAAATTCTCTTCACTACTCCAAATACAATAAAACCATTTTGAGCTCTAGATGGCATTTAGAGTAAGTACAAGTGTATCCTCTGCACACTTTCAGTTAAATTAAACTTAACAATTTTTACGTCCAATTTCTGTCTTGTATTTGCTCTGACACTAAAGGTTGTGAAAACATTAAATAACAGTGAAGTCCTTTCTTCACATGCTTCATTTTGTAAAAAACTTCCAAAAGTACTAGATTTTTTTTAAAGTTCACAACTTAAATATATCATAAGTGCACTTTTCTTTAATGTTATGAAGTATTTCTATTACCTAATATTCCTCATAATACTGCCCACCTATATGAACTTCAACTGTAAAACGCATCTTTTTCCATCTTCGTTATTTTTCCAACACGGATGAGTTATCTTTTACTGTGCAATCAACCCACCAATTTCATAAGTGTAGTTCTTCCATAAAGCCTACTTTGCCAGCCACTTCACACATATATGTGGTATTAGAAAAGATACGTGACCTCCTCATTCTCTCCCATAACGAAATAAAGGCGAAACTTTAAATATGAACTCATCAAATGGCTCATTGACAGAGCATACCAGTTAATTACTTCAGACAAAAAATAAATGGTAGAGTAAGATCTACTATGGCTAAAACAAGACTAAACTAACATTTCAGGGTTGGTTCCAAGTATCTTGGCTTCACACACCTTTTTTTTTTTTAAAGTTAAGTAAGAAACATGGGTGATGCAAGGATCTGTTCGTTTAATTTTCCCAGCATTCATGTTAGCATTTCTACCTTTGGATCGCAGTCAGTCAGAACTTTGGGGGGCACTGAGAAAGAAATGCCAGCTCAGATCAACAAAACAGCCTGCCAGCACACTAGCAAGCAGTAATAAGGAAACAATGGGAAAACTCGGCGCACAGCATATGCTTCTTCGGGAGCAGAAATACGTAAACAATCGAGACCAAGGCAGAACAACACTTGTAAACACAGCGCTTCTGCACAGCGTTTGCCTGCCTGCTGCTGAAGGCGAGCACGAAGGCGCAGGCAGGCTGAGTCATCCCTTGTAGTAACTTCGCCGCGAAGCCCTCGCCCTGGCAGCGAAGCCGCGGGCAGGGAGCGCCCCGGCCCGCCCGGCGCTGGGAGCCGCCGCCCCCCGGCTGCGCGGG
>VXAL01000993.1:7072-38887 GCA_013399475.1 Chauna torquata | reverse complement strand
GCGCGGTGCCGAGGCGGGCGGCGGCGGCGGCCGCCCTCCTCGGCGGCCAGAAGCTAAATGCAGCCCTCCCCCTGCGGGAGGGGGGAGCCGCTGTACTCACCGCTCGGGCCGGGCTCCTTTCGCTGCCCTGCCACCGCCGTTGCTCGCTGCCTCCCCGCAGGGGCTGGGACCCTGAGGGGGCTCACAGGGCTTTTGACATAAAGTAGACTGTGAGGCTTCTGTGTGGGCCGGCCTCTTGTTCCTGTCCCGAGAAAACGAAAATGAACTTTGCACGCGTTGCTTTCTGGTTTCTCTTTTACTGTAGGCTTCTCCAGAGGTTTAGCCACATAGAGAAGGGCAGACCAGGGAGGGGTGTCAGGAAGCTTCGCTCTGAACTGCAGACGGGGGTCACAGGGCTGGAGTTAAGGACATCCTGAAGCAACACTCCCTTAAGCACAGCATGTGGCTGGGTCATACGTTCTGTGCTGCAGCACCGTGACCCCTCCTTCCATAACAGGTGCCATAGGCAGCAGGTCATGGAACAGAAGAAATTTGAAGCACAATGTTGTGGCCAGAACACGAAGCAAGCATATAAGAAGAGGAATGCAAAGCGAGAGCGCAGGCATCTCATTTTCAGCCTGCAGGACAGATGCATTTAGTAAAATAAGTAGGTTCATTACGTACAGCATTTTCTTCCCCTTCACCTGAGGTTTCCTCATAGGCCTGTTTAAACCTCATGCGCGCGGCCCTTCACCTAATGTTATGTTTTCCTTCTAGTTTATCAGCTTACAAGTTACACCTCACAAGCTGGACTCGCCTTATGGTTCTAGCAGGAAACTTTTAGTAGCTACCTCTGCCAGGTTGAAGATCTTCCTGCCTGTCTGTCATATTAGAAACAACACTGAGCAGTCACAGCCTGTGCAGACAGGTATTTGTTCTTGGAAAACACCGCTGCTGTGAGATTTTGAAAGTGAACAAAAGCCTTGCTACCCCCAGTTGCCACCCTGTGGCACCTGATACCAAGCGCTTTCTGACTCTAGCTTGTTGGGAAACGTGGCCTAGTTATCCACATTCCAAAAGACATCTTTGGCACTTCAGAGTACAACAGTGAATGGAGCTGAGAAAGCATCGGTACCGAAATGAGCAGACATAATTTAATGGGAAATACGATCAGGGCAATTGAGCAATTCAGGGCAGCTTTGTGTACTTTAACTTTGATTATGTCAGTCAAGTGTTTTAGTTCTACAGATGTTCTGCTTTTTGCATCTCCTGAAATGGTCTTTTCCTTTGTAAATTCTTTGAATGTGACGAAGGACTAATCATCTGTAGAGTGAAGGGAATGACATCCAGCTAGAACTTCACAAAACAAGTGCCATACATGTTCTAAACAGGGAAATAAGCCAAAGTTAAAAAAAAACATTGAGGTTTGGTAAGCCTGAAGCACCAGAGAGTCTCATGAAACTTGTCTGGCCAATTATCTTGAGGAGATACGGCTGAGACTTACCTACTGCAGTTTGAGGATCAATGAGAGAAGCAAAAGTAGGTGAAGTTGCAGTGCCAACAGGCTTGGTTGTTTTCTGACAAAGCACTTCTGCCATTCAGGCTTTCAGCAATTGCGTGAAGAGAGGCTCTAGACACTGGAGCACTGTTCAGTCTCTGACAGCACGTGTGGGACAACTTGATTTCAGAGGCAGCTCAGGAAGGACTGAAGCAGGAACAGGAGTAAGCAAAGCACTGCTAGCAGAGCAGGTCGGTCTGGCTTGTTCTTGCAACGTTTCATTATGTTGCTTCCTCTCAGTCATTCAGAGCCACTTCATGCCAAGCAACTAATTACAGTTTTTTTTCATGAGCCTGTCCGAACAAAAACAAACAAAAGTTTAACATTATATCTAGCACTTCTGCTGTGAAAAGCAGTATTTTATGAAGATTATTTTGCTCCAGAATATATGAAAAGAAAACATTAAATCAGGGCTGCTGGTAATTCTTCACATTTTCAAAGTGTTGTACCAAATTTACGTTATTATTCTTTCAACATACTGTTCAGGATTCACCGGTATATATTTTCGCATTCTGTAAAATAGACAAGGAGGTTGAAGGAGTTTTTCATTGTGTGCTTTAATTTTGGGTGCTAAATTGGGTATACCAAGGAACTCTTAAACTACATGTTCATGCAGCCTTTGTCGGGGAGCAAAAAGGGTGGGCTGCTCTACAAGCACAGGCAAGCTGGGAGCCAAGGCTGACCGTGAGGCAGGCAGGGGCACTGTCATCGCGAACAAGGGGCACAGTCCCACAGTACCAGAGTGACGTCTGGTGACAAAAATCAGATTCAGCCACCAGGTCAGTGGCTGGCAGGCAAATCCATGGTGACAAGGCAGGTCTGGGGTCCAGCAGGTACAGTACATCAGGATCAGTGGGGTCGCAGCTGCAACGTAGCTCAAGAAAAGGCCGAGGCCAAGGGCTGAAGCTGCTGAGCAGGGGGGAAGCAGCCCCCCAGGGCCGCTCACACAGTCCTGTCACAGCAGCCTGACCAGGTCCCACGGCCACGCTGTGTCGCAGCTGGCCTCGAGCAGGGGCAGCCAGGCCCCTGGGAAGGGCTTGCAGAGCCTGTCCATGCTTTCAGGGCCATGGCAGCTGCCTTGACTGGATGTAGATCTATATGCAAAGTTAAAACACAGTGTAGGTACAGAAACCAATATGAAGATAAACCAGTAAACTTATTTGTGTTAGAGATTACTATCTCCTTCTTATAGTCAATCTCAAAATTGATTTATCTGTTGTGCATATCTGTTCCCCAAATTGTTCTTAAATTGTATCCAACCTAACTCCTGAGTATGGTAGTCCATTCTGCCTTAGCTGTTGCAGACAAGACCCCTTTTAGCTTTCTACGATGTCTCTGTTTCTATTAATTTAAATACACACTTCTTAATAGATTGTATACATTAAACTGGATACTGAAAGTGTGATATATACTTAAAAATTCCAACTGCAAGCCAAAGCTATACGTACGAAAAAATTGAAGCAACGTTGACTAGATACTACAAACTATGGCGGTAGTAATTTCGTGAAGTCAAGAATGCTTTTTGAGAAACAGTGCTTTGGAGAAAGAAAAATATATTGAGTTCATTCAATTCCAAAAGAAAATTAGGAGACATGAGTTACTCTGAATACTCCCCTTTCTTCCCAAAATTAATGGGACAAGACTGTGAAAACTCCTGTTTGATCTACAGTATGTTTTAGGAAAGACATCCAGTATCCATCTAAACTTTAAAGGCTTTTAGTGGTTAATTACCGTCGTATGGTTACCTCAACTGGGCAGTTTCACTGTCAGTCATTTAATTTCTTACATGTTTCTCTTCTGGAGATGTTTGTTCACGTGTGATTCCTTGACACCTCTTACTTTTCTCCATGACACCAAAAAAACTAATCCTCTCAAGTTCTGCTTTTAAGTGTTTTTTCCAATGGTGCATCTCTAACACTTCTCTGTCAGGCATCGCCCTTAAACTGATAGCACCAAGACAGAGAAATGATTTCAGTATCAAACAGGGAAGTCATGCATCAATCTTTCTGTACCTTCTTCACCTGCAGTTGAAGTCTGACCTGCCAGTAATGGACCAATACTGTCAGTATTTATTTAGTTCCAAATGTACTTGAAAAACCACATCTTCCTATTTTCTTTAACTCTACTTGCCCATAGCTGTCCCTGTGTACTTCTGCTTCCCTTACACTTGCTATCTTTATCAACTTCACTTCAATTTAGCCTCTTTTTTTTTTTTTTTTTTTGTGGTATTAGAAATAGCAACTTTCATTTCCCTGCTGAACCAGGCTGATGTTTTAAACCTAAGTTCCTTGTCTCTCCATTCATTCTCCATTGAGGCTTTCTGGCATCTTGTAAAGAAATCTTGAATAAGTATTTGTTTTCAGTTTAAGGTTTCCTGCAACAAAACAAGTTAATCACTTTTAAAAGTAGTGGTTTTTTTGAAGCACGAAGTATTTATTACTGCTCTGAACTGGAATATACAAAATACACACCAGTCTCCAACAACACAAGTTGTCCTTCCATATTAGGCAGAGATACTTAAAGAATTTTGATTATCCCTTAATGGAGCCTGGCAATCCAGAGCAAATACCAAGTACTGTCCCATCTCTTGCTTCTTTTCCAGAGCTGGCAGAGACTGGTCCATAAGCTCTCAGTAATTTGTTTTTGAATGGTCAGTGACTCAGGAGCAGCTGATGCCATTTTTGAAAGCACACCACTCCCTCTGACCCTTCTATGGATCATTCCTAACTGGTGATTTTAACATCATGTGACTTTTCCCAATATGTTTCTGTAATTCTGACTGCACAGGTTTTGAGTTCATAGGTGAGTAACTTGATTCTTCTTGTTCACTGCCCGAGTTCTATGCAGGAAGCTAAGTATTTAATTTAACATCTAGGTCATGAGATCAGTTTTTGGTCCCAGTCAGATATACGCAAATGACTTTTAAACCTCAGATAAAATGGTCAGAATGGACATACCTTCAGAAGTGGTTAAGAACAGGAGCTTTGAAAGGAACGCTGGCCGCCTGAATAATCATATAAAAATGCTCCTTGCTCATTTTGATTTAGAGACCTCTTCTGTGTGTCACGTAACAACTGAACCTTCCCACACCACCACCTCTCCACAACACATGGGGGATACTGAACACAAGGCCAAACAAGTAATGCACTAAAGACTACGCAGAACAACAGTAAGAATATTTACAATTATATAAAGACAATGCTGTATTAGCACTACTAAGTATTTCATGTTACTGAGAATAGAATTGACTTTTTAATGTGTAGCAGCTTTCTTTTTTTTGTATTAAAGCACTTAAGTCACGTTCATATATACATTTATAGTTTTAGACATTAAGTCTAATTTCTACTAACAAGAAGATTAATTATATAAGCAAATATTTGAGTTGAAAAAGTTCTCCCAGGAATTCATTTGGCCTAAGTTGATAGAAAGCTGATTTTTTTTTCAAATGTGAGACACCTCTTCATTTTACAGTTATGACACAGGATATGCTGTCCCTATTCGCAAAACAGCATTCTAAATACCTAGTGGTCTTTCTGTTCAAAGATCACGTATTCCCATGCTCTTGTGATTTGCGTCAGTCACTGTCCTGCATCAGTAACCATAAAGAAATAATTCATAAACGAAAGGGCGCAGGCTTACCTGTGAGATTGCAGCTCCTCTCGGCCCTGGCAGTGAACTTTGCATCTCACTGTAACCCCAGCACAGTACAGGAAGCCAGGTTCAAATGGCAGTATCGTTCCGGGAACGGGGATTTGGGGCGTACCCAGCTGAAAACCCAGGCCACAAGCCAGCCAATGTCCCAGCACCCAGCCTGGAGATGCATCTCATCAGGCAC
The DNA here is from genome assembly GCA_013399475.1 of Chauna torquata. Classification (NCBI taxonomy): domain Eukaryota; kingdom Metazoa; phylum Chordata; class Aves; order Anseriformes; family Anhimidae; genus Chauna; species Chauna torquata. The sequence continues at coordinate 33,515 of VXAL01000993.1, read as the reverse complement.
TGCCCTGAGACAGCCTCATATGCTTCTAGATTACGTCCACTCCTATACTTAGATTTTAATGTGCAGTCTATTTTTTTTTTAAAGGCTAGAAAAAGTATGATTACATATAATCTAAGTCAGTAGCTTAGGCATTTGGTTTTTTTGCTTTTTTTTTTTCGTTGTTATTGTTAAAAAGGACTGCTTGCCTTTTATATTAGCCTATAACCTCCCCCCACCCACAAGCTTTCTATTAACACAAACTGGAAATTCAAGGTACAGAAACTCTTCATTTAATATTTTTATTAATTACATTTAAATAAATTAATAACAGCCTTAAACCAAATATATAAAACCCACTTTGTGCCTGAATGAAGAAGAAATGTGAAAAGAAAATATCGTCTATTAACATATTAAATTCTTAAATTCTTTTTTTCTCCTTTGGTCTGGTAACTTATAGCATTCAACCCTTTTTTTCATTTTTATTCCTGAACGGAATGGAAACAAAACCATCATTTTCTTCTAGCTCTCAGAGTCTTAATTCAAAGAATTAGTCATTGACCTCAATTAACTGAATAAACTGAAATGATGATTCTTTGCATCTATAGAAGAGGCTATACCTATCAAATGTTCCTAAGTACCTAGTTAAATTATTTAAAAAGATACTGTAGGAGTAGACTAATTTAAGCTAAATTTTAAGTTATTTTCAAAAAAAAAAAAAGATCTGACTGTTCTGAGTGCACTTGCATTCATTACTCATTCTTAGGAGCTTTTTTATATTCATTGATGAGATCAGGCGTGGGTGCTGGCAGAATCCTCTTTCAGGGCTTTGCAGCTTTGGAATTTGCTCTGCATTCGAGCTTTGCAATGCAGCAACTGATATCTGCTGGTTTCATTGGACCGTATATGTTCCCAATGCATTTTAAAAGCACATATAGATTGTTGAAGCTAGTGCAGAGAGGGAGTTGTTTAAAGAGATGGAGATTGTGGTAGGCTATTTTGAAGTTAAAAATACCCAAAGCTCATAAAATTAGTGTTTTTCTAGAATGTATTTCTAAAATGATTGCATTTAGTGTATTTACGCACCACCATATGAAGGACACCAAAATGGAGACTAACAGGTAAAAATCTCTACTAATTACAAATTACTCTTTTCTGCTGAAATAAGCAAATTGAAAATAATGCAGATCACTATCTGCATAATTATTTGGGCACAGGAAAATAAGACAAATATGTCAAAACTGTAATCTCACCACCATCAGAATTGTGAATAGGATTCTTTTCTTGAAGATTGCTTTGGGTTTTTGCTCTTCTTCATTTTTTACAGTATATATGCAAAATCAGATTTGTGTGTAGAGTTTTTCTGTGTTCGTGGTTTAACTGTGAAGAAATGAGCTTCAGTAAGTAGTATGTCTGTTGTTTCCTCTAACACATAACCCGAGTCACTGAAGCTTTACTGTTTTGGATCCATTTTCATGCAACCATTCTGAGCAGTACTAACGATGTTCTTAATCCTTTTAACTGTCTTAAATGAATTGAACTGCTGGCATCATGATAAAAAAGTGTGATGTAGGTGTCACATCAAACTATAGATTAACTAGTTTTATCCATTTGCCGTTTTCAAACATCGCCTTAACAGTAGAACTCTACATTTTAGTCTTCTGAAGTTTCCCTGCATTTCACATTTTTATTAGTGACTAATGGACTGCACTGTAGGACTCCAAGTTACCTGGATTTACTAACTCAAATTATCAATCCCTGGAAAGGGTCTAGTAACTTCCTTGATTAGCAGCAGCCAACTTTTATGTCAGTAACATTTTCAGCAGCTTGTTATAGGCTCAGTGTTAGTTCTAGGATTTGGGAAACAAAAGAGTGATTGACCCCTGCCTTGACTTGCTATGGACTTCAGCTTTCCAGTTTTTCATGTTTCATAACTTCCAGATCACTTTGCTCCTATTTTTTTTTTCCTTTTCTTCTGGTCTGTCACATAATACTGTTTAACTTTGTTGTTTTTTTTTAATTTCTAACTATTTCTTTTATCTAACTGGTGAATCTGGATAGGCTCTTACTGTTATCTCTCTCTAGATCATAGAAAACTCTTGCAGATATAAGGAATAGCTCAGCTGTGTGCTTAACATTGTTGATAGAAAGGAAGAAAGAAATGTTAAGAAGAAGAAAAGTGAGGAGCAAATGAGAGCAAGCCAGATCCAGAAGTGGAATTTGGCACAGAAATGTTCCACTCTTCGGTGCCTGGTGACCAGAGCAAACCTTGGAAGAACCCAGCAAGATTATTTTGTGATTTCAGTTCGACTGTGTTTATGAAGTCCTCTGGAGTCCTCCTGTAAGATGCACTAGGATTTCACAGAGAATTTCATTTAATGTTTTTAACCATCCTGCTGTGGCAATTTGTCCCTAAAGACAATTTTTTGTATTTCTCTGAAGCAATAGGTATTTTCAATATTTGTTAGAAACAAATGGATCCCACTTGTTAGATAGATGCGTAGGAGATCTGAAAGCAAGGTCTGAGCTGCAGGACTTAGGCCAAAGTTTCTTGACATATCTGTGGTGTTAGCAAAGAGAAGTATTGTGTTCCCTCTCAAGCCCAAACAAGCAATTAAATTACATCTTAGTACTGTCTTTTTCTAACCATGTCTACGTATCTGGGCTCACTCTGTTCAGACTCGGCGAATGAAGCCAATATGCAACAGGGGTATTTGTGCAAGGGACAGTAACAGCGTTATCCTTGCATGAAGATCATCTTAGAAAGCACTGCTGCTCTGTCCTTTCCCCACAAACGGTCTATGGGATGCACAGCCAGCAATAGTAAGACACCTAATAGCCTCTCGTTTGCTTTTGTTGTTGCAGTTTAATTCATTTTCTCCTGCTACCCCTGTCCTGCCTGACTTGGGCGTACAAGCCAGCTGGAGTGGCATCTCAGCTGAGAGACACATTGTCCCTGTTCGCCAGATGGATGCAAAGAAGAGCACAGAAAGTTTTTTTCCCCCTATAGTGAGGGAGCTATCAATCCAAACAAATAGTGTTCCGTAAGTTTTTGCTAGCCTTTAAGAGAAATGATAGAGTGCTTCTGCTGGTCTTAGCCTTATTTAATAGAATAAGTGTTTTTTCTTCTTTAAAAGAGCTTCTTCTGAATTACACCACATAATTGAATAATACAGTCTAGAATTACCTATTTCATGGACTGTGTGGTTTATCACTAGGAATACTATTTTGCAGTTCTGAAAAAGCAACACTAGAGGACATTGTTAGTCTTTGCATTTTGATTCTGCCTGAAAGCAAGCATTGGAGCTCTGAGAGCTGACAGAGTTATTTTATATGACAGAGTTATTTCGCTTTAAATATACATAGTGTAGAGTACGTTTGGGAACCAAATCCGCTGTTGATGCATGGTTTCATAAGGAAATAGAGTAGGACAGCAATCCCAGAACAGACAAGGGAATGTATACATTAAAACCAACACAGTTGTCTAACAACCTGCATGTCAGTCCTACATGATTTATTTATTTCTCTTTAATTATTTTTTATTTTTTTTCAATATCTTGTTTAGCAAGGATTAATTTGCCTTTTAATATTTTGCATTAAAGATGTGTATTAGGAATTACTACTGAGCTGTGATGTAGCCTCTGGCACGTAGAATGCTTGCTGAGGCTAGGCACTGTTTCAGAAAGGAAGTTCATCATTATTTCATTTCTTTTACAATCCAATGAGTACAAAATTGTCTGCAAGTCGTTTGCTGTATGCAAAAAGGCATATCCTTGAATATTTCTAATATTCTAACAAAGATCGAGTAGAAACTCAGAGGTCCAAAACAGCATGACATTAAGTATTTAAGTACCAATACTTAGATACTTTGCTAGATGCAAAGAGACTTCATTTCACAAAGGACTGATGTTGTATTACACTGCTTAACAGATTCTAAAGTTGCGTTCCAATTGAAGATTACTATCTTCAAAAATCAAAAATAAACATTTCATAATGAAAAAAATCCTTTTGGAACAAATTGTTTGTTTGTTTGTTTTCTTAAAGACACATTTTAGATGGGACAGCCATCTCTGGTATAGTATCTTCTGCTGAGTTCTAAAGCTGCTGTTAGATTTTCTTTCTGCACACTTTAATGCAAGGAAATTATTCAGATTTATAAAACAAATTGTTTTCTCTATAGAAAATGGATCAAAACACTTTCAGAACCCCAAGCTACTGAAATTTTGTTAGTTACTCAGTGAGGCGATAGACAGGATAATAAGTAATGCACATACTTATTTTGTTGGGTTCCAAATGTCTTTTGCATTTGCCATATGGACCTCTCTAAAGGACATACTGGGACTTAAATACCACCTTTTATTCATCTTATTTTAACATTAGCCAGAAATCTATAATCAAGACATTATCACTCATTACTGTAAGCTACCTATTGAAGGAGGGTGATAGTAAGTTCTTTCTTTTGCTGACTAGAAACTGGTAAACATGGTTGGTTATTTACATACTTAGTAAATACAGGAAGAGAACTGAAAGGTTAAGAAAAGTCCTGTTAAGCAGATTTAAACTTTTGTTCACCTTACCTACTGAAATTCAGTATAACCAACAATAGCAGGTTTATCTTATCCTTGCACTAACTTCCAAATAAATATTTTAAAGTCAAGTTCTTATGAAGGCTTTTTTTTTTTTTTTTAACTTTTAATTATTTTTAATTAAAAATGTATTTCCAACTCCAGCCACTGAACTTGTTTTGTGTCTCTGTCTGNTTATTCACATACATAGACAGTATTTATTTTTTTACAAAGGCAATTTTTTTCATCTTTTTAAAAAAATTAAACTTTTATTAATATGTTATATGTTAATAAATTACCCTTATGTCCTTGGGTTATTTAACTTCACTATACTGCCTTTTCCCCTTGGAATAACATTCATGAAGTAAATAGGGAATATACATTTGGCAGCAACCTTACATTCAAAAGCAGATATTAATGCCCGGGGTTAAGTCTGTCAATTTAGAGTCTGGTATCGTGGTTCCTGGAGGCTAATTCTAGCAGGGCTAGATACATTAAAAACATCTCAGGTTATTGAAGCTTATTTTTAATCCTGTTTCGTTATGGATATGTGAGCACAGTCCCCACTTTTTCTGAGAATATCTTGTGCACTATGTGAATGCTGTGAAATGAAAGCTGAATTTGGTCAGATGGCTGTGGCAAGTACATGTAAGTAGAAATGAGTTTTGTGTGATCTTTCACTNTTTTTTTTTTTTTTTTAACTTTTAAATTGTATGGACACCAAGATTCCTTCAGCTGAAGTTGTGAGAATATTGCTGCCATGTCACAAGGATGAGCAGATGAATATGGGTCTGCTCTTTTTAAACCTTTAAATCAGTGCAACATTTATCCATTCTTTAATTATTATAATTCAAAGAATAATTGTAATGTGCTAATTAATCTTTTGCAGTCTAAGGTGACGTGAATCTGATTTGTAAAGATAGAAAGTTTCTTTTAACACCCCCATATCCTTAGAAGGTCATAAGGTGGCAGAATTAAGGTTGTTTCTATATCTGAATTATTTATTCACATACATAGACAGTATTTATTTTTTTACAAAGGCAATTTTTTTCATCTTTTTAAAAAAATTAAACTTTTATTAATATGTTATATGTTAATAAATTACCCTTATGTCCTTGGGTTATTTAACTTCACTATACTGCCTTTTCCCCTTGGAATAACATTCATGAAGTAAATAGGGAATATACATTTGGCAGCAACCTTACATTCAAAAGCAGATATTAATGCCCAGGGTTAAGTCTGTCAATTTAGAGTCTGGTATCGTGGTTCCTGGAGGCTAATTCTAGCAGGGCTAGATACATTAAAAACATCTCAGGTTATTGAAGCTTATTTTTAATCCTGTTTCGTTATGGATATGTGAGCACAGTCCCCACTTTTTCTGAGAATATCTTGTGCACTATGTGAATGCTGTGAAATGAAAGCTGAATTTGGTCAGATGGCTGTGGCAAGTACATGTAAGTAGAAATGAGTTTTGTGTGATCTTTCACTCTGAAAATTAAATATTTCTGTGAAATGGTGGTCAAATATTCTCAGTGAAATATTTTTACAAGTTCTATTGAAATGCTAATTAAAATGATAAACTCTTCGGTGTTTCCGAAGAGTAAGGCTTAAACGTAATATCTTTGAATATGGCTCCATTTTTCACCATACAAGCAGTGTGCTCACTGAAATATCATACACGTGCACTGGAGAACAAAAATCAAATCTGCAATGTCTGCTTTCTTGTTGCTTTATGTGGGAAAGAGGCAGATTTCTTGGGAAAGCACGGAATATATTTAATGCACATTCTCGTTTTGCCAGGGTTTTAGCTGTGTGTATATGTGTGTTTATGTTTTGGTTTTCAGTAATGTCTTAATATCTTTCCCCACTAGATAATGTTTACTTATTTCTTCTGTTTGATTGTACTAAGATATTTTGACCGTGCCTTCTTCTAGCCCACATTCTGCCAGTTCCCTTCAAGCTCAGACACAAGTGAGACCTGCAGTCACTGTTCCTTCAACCATCGTTTGTAATGCTATTGTTTTTCAAAGTTCTACATTTCTTCTCCATTTTATATTTCCTTGCTGCATGTGAGCGTTCAGCTGCATAGAGGTTTTCAAGGCAGAGTAACTAGAGACAGAAAAAAATATCCAAACTTTAGGAATTAATTTCTGGTTTTTTTTGGTTGGTTGGTTGGTTGGTTTGGTTTGGTTGTTTGTGTTGGATTTTGTTTGTTTGACTGTTGTTGTTGTTTGTTTTTCCTTTCAAATTAAGTTGGGAGAAAGTAGTATTTCATTCTTCTGCGTAATCGCTAAACACTTGCAGAAAGTTTCTTTGGACAGTAGATGACAGTGGAAGATAGTAATTGCAAACTGGGTTTTGAAGTAGAACATCATTGGAAACTTATTAAGTAAGGTTATGTGTTATGATTGTTTACAAACCATGAATGTTATTTCTGGAGTTAGATATTTTGCAGTATAGAAGTTTGCATTATAGAACTTACAGAACTTTAACCTTCAGCTGTCACGTACAATGTAATGTCACCTTGATTAATCCATGGTCAGAATGTTATGCTGAGGCCAGAGGTTTTTTTGCTTATACTATGGATATTTCTGAAAATCACAGCTTCTGAGTAGAGTGAGCCTGTGCTTTGAGTCATGATCATTTTACAACTAGATGTCCAACTCTGACTAATGATCCACTAGCTGAAATCATAGTTGTTAAAGGTCTACATCAGTTCCTGGTAGGGTACTATCCAGTCATTTCCAGTTTCTCTTTTCATGCATCCAGCTCACAGCCAGACCTGAGTCAGATAAAAACAAAGTATATTCTGCTAAAAGATCTGCTTTTGAGTTCTTTATTTGTAGCTTTTCAGGTCTAAAAAAATGTTATATTGTGTATGTAAGGAAAGAAAAAATAACATTTGGCATCACTGACAGTCTTATCATAAAGTACACTGAAAACTAGATTAAAATAGGTACTTTATTTGTGAATTCACATGCAGCAAAGCTCTGAAGTCTAAATTATTCTTCCCTTAAGCCATTGCTATTGGCACATTCCTGTTGTCAGCCACAAACCCAGTGTAGTAAAACCAGTATAGGTGAGTAAAAGTACATTTTTTTTGTGAGCATCTGTGGCCAGAGCAAAATAAAAACAGTAAATAGTTAAAAAATATGGCAGAGCCAGCAAAGTGGCAACATATGTGTGTTTCAGAAGAAAACAAAAAGAGTAATAGAGCAAATATAATAGAAATATGCTGTTCACAATAAAAATGGAAAAATTATCTAAATCTATAGGAATGGGTCCCAGGACACTGTATTTTCAATGGATGAGATAGCCTACCAGAGCTCTAATTTAGAAATCATTGTGCCTTCTGGCAACTGGAGACAATATATTTTAGGAAGCACGGTCTTCATTAAAAATCTCTCTTACAAACACACAGTTGACACTGCAAAAGAGAACCTACTCCAGAGGTTTGATCACAGAGACTTTTCCAGATCCAATATCAGAACACTTGTTCTGAGGAGCAGATGATGGACTTAGCCTGCAAAGGGGAAACCAAAGGTACTTATCAAAAAGTGATAGATTTACATCCAAGATATACTCCAGCAATACTGAGATTTTGACGGGCAGTGCTGTGAATTAGCAACATGGGTTGCTTAAAATTTATCTACGGTTTAATTAATTATTTTTAAAAGCCTCATTTTTGGCAATGTCTTTTGCTTGTTTACTTTTGTTTTCCTTGAGAGAATAACTCACCAATTATGACTTCCTATAGTTAGAAAAATGGGTCTGGCAGTTACTGTTTATTCATTTTCACACAGTACAGATACAGAAATCTATCAGGAGAGGAAATACCTGTGAAACATGCACAGCTCAGAGAGACTGAAAGATCAGAAAAGACCAAAGCATTATTCCAAGTACTCACAAAATAAAAACAAACTTTCTCAGTGCAAAAGCGAAATTGAAGACGTGGTTCTAGATAGGCAAAAAAAAAAAAAAAGAGAGAGAGAAAGTTTCTATAGGCTTCTTGAGTCCTTAGATAGAAAATGGAGATCAAGTTTGTCAAAACCTAGAGTGGATTTCCTAAGTATTGTTTGAAGGCTAGAACAGAATTCTGCCTTTGACAGAAGGAAGTGAGTAAAAAGGTTATCTGTTTCTGAGAACATGGAGATACCAACAATTTGGACACCGGGATTTTTTAGGTAGAAAAACAGATTCATAAAACCTATTTTAGTAGATACAGTAAGTGCATTCACAATCAATAATGATATTAAATATTCAGGAAATAAGACAGGCCATTTTAAATGAACATTATACAAAAAAAAAAAAAGAAAGAAGCAACGAAGAAAGAACATGGAGAAGGCCTGTTTTAAAGCAGAGATGACTAAATCATTTAGGTGATACAAAAATACTTGAATAGGTCTTGAGAACTTGCTATTAACCTGCAAATTCGTTATTTTCAGTCTGGCCATTCTCTTAGTCAAAATACTACTTTAGTGAAACAACATATGGCATTTTTCATTACCAGTTAGTCTTTTCAAATAAATACAGTTTCCTGTAAATCTTTCATATCAAGGAAAAAAATATCCACAAAATTTAAGAATTACATTGAAAGTCAAACTTAAATTCAATATCAAAAAAAAAAAAAGTTTAAATTGACTTTAATCTTCAAACTAAAGATTCATTCCTGAATCCCAGAATCAGTCCTGGCAATTCAAATCACTGAAGGCGGGAGCATTGTGGTGTGGCTCCTGCATCATTTTTTAAAAAGAAACCTACACAGCTATGAAAGTTACTACTAAGAATGATCAAATTTATCCAAAAAAGGAGACTAAGGGATGCGAGGAGCACCAGCCCCGCAGCCAGTCAGAATGGGGCTCAGCTTTGTGTAAAACCCATGCTCACAGACCCCACTTTGATTACTTGCAAGTGCTTGGCACAATCAGGTCCAAACTGAGGCCTCCTGGTCTACTGGAGCAACAAAAAATAACATCTGCTCTTTCTGCCAGGATAGCTTTTCTGAAGTGTTACGTCTTCACTTTCTGTATATTACACCTTCGTAATGGCAAGGGTAATTCCCTGAGACTCCAAAGAAGCACATTTTCATCAGATAAATGGCTCTCCTGAAATGGTTAAAATTTTCACTTTACATCAAAGGCTTCAAAGATGCCTGCCCACAAACTTCAGAGATTTCTAATAATCCTTCATTGCAAAAGGGGAGGAAAAAAAGAGAGGTCTTATTATTGTCATTTTCTGTTGCCTGTTCTTAAATCCCTTCCATTTCTGTTAGAGTTTTTTTTCTGATGGGCAGCCCAGACGCTATCCAGCAAAGTAAGTGCTATCAGCACCTTCGTGGTGGTCACTGCCTCTTCCAGTTAATGCCCAAAGACTAAAAAGCACAGGTTTCATGCTTCTTGGATTGCATGCTAAACTTTTGACAAATAAATACAAGATAAATTCCTACCATTTTTTTTTTCCAACCACTATTATTGTTGTTTTTAATAAAAGAGTGGAGGACATTCAAAGGAACAATTCACACATCTAAGTACCGAAGGAGTTTGATGCTGTGAATTTGATCTCAGGGATGCAGGTAAATGTTTAGATCAAGAATAAGATAGGATTTCTGCCTGGCATTTCTTCTTGGCTGGTTTAGTAGTCCCTTCAGCTCAGTATCTTGCCTTTTGGGCACCTTCTTCTTGGTTATTAGTCTCTTCCCAGTACACTGCACAGAGAATTTAGATCCCCTTTTTAGTTAGGCAAATTCTTCTGTAAGAGCCGGCCTCCACAGCTAAAATAATTCGTCACCACACTGATGTTTGTTTGTGGGCTTAAGTTCTAAGTGTCATTCCCATTATCTTGCTCTTATGCAACTGGCAGAGGAAAAAGGAGATTTCTTAACTATACGTTTGGCTCAATGAACATTTGTTCTCCTGCTGATAGCAGCAGAACAAAGGAAACATCATTGTTTGTCTTTGCAAGGCTGGCAATTTAGAGGAGATATGCTCGGCTTGAAAGTCATAATATTCAATATGAAGTCAGGTAGTGGCAAGAGACAGAATGTGTAAAAATCATCTTTAATATGCTTGTTTTTCGCAACAATGGTAAACTACTTTGTTCATCATCAAACTGTCACCTGGTCCAACCCCCATGCTCAAGAAGGAACACCCAGAGCAAGTTGCCCAGGACCATGTCCAAGTGGCTTTTGAAAATCTCCAAATATCATAGACTTATGGAGGAAAACCTAAAACTGTTCAACAGAGACAGGAAAAAATCTCACTTTCCATGGGAAATGAAAATAGAGTCCAACAGGTTTGTGTCAGCATTTGGTAAAGATTCAAGTGAAGACATTCCGTAATGCTGTTGTAGGTGTAGGAGCAAGTTAGATATGGAACAAAAAGTGCTTTAAATAATGCATGACATAATGCTAAGCTCAAAACTGTTTTTTAATGCACAGTTTTTAAAGCATTAATAATCTCCTGATGACAAAGCAGGAAACTTGCTATTGCATGGAATGCATCCTTTCATATCTACGTTTTATAGTTAAATAGCAAGAGCTATCTGACTTCTGATGCGATATAGCAACACTGTCTCCAGTGGCATTGTTTTCTCAAAACATGGATTTTCAGAGATATTTTCATGGTCTGATTTATAAAACTACTGCAGCCATTACGATCAAACAAATGACTGGGGAAAGCATCATTTGTTCATTCATTTTTGATGCTGGAAATCATTGTGGATGTTTCTCTCTAGACTCTTCTCCCTCCACCATTTCCATAAAAAGGGAACTGAAAGCTTCTAACCCATATGGAATCTAAAAATAGTTGTTTCTATGCAAACTCAAAATATTTTGGTTTTGCTTTCACCCATTCGTATTATTTTGCAATTTTTGTTATTAGCTGCATATATTTTTCTATTAGAAGTTTGTGATGTGATACAATTGTTACAGCTGAGAGAAAAATCTCTCTACTGAAACCGAAAAGTATTTTGAAGAATCTGGCCTAAACTGTTTTTTTTTTTTTTCCCTTGCTAATTTACACTTGAATTAATTTGTTAATTTACCCTTGCTAATTTATAACTTGAACTTTGCTGGCGCAGCAATGATAACATTGGAAATATTTAGATTAAGCAGAACCAGCTTTCTGTTTTGTTCCTCTTGTTTCACCAGTCTCTGCCATTGCTGCTGTCAAAGGCAGATGTGCTTGAATGTCAGAATTAATAAAGGGTCTGGACCAAGCAGTACCGTTGTAAGCTTATGGAACAGAATTAATTTCACATACATTTCATGCTTCAAACGACCGCACTAGATTTCAATTCTGAGGTGACAAATCTGCCAAGAACTTGCTTGAATTATTCACATATAAAAAGAGCACAAGACTCTGATGGATGTGGATTTGTAGTATCATGATGGTCAGTAATGTTAATATTTTCCCTTCTACAATCTCCTTAATTTTGTGTGTACAATACATGGTACTACAGTATTGTGAAGCACAAGATTAGCAGCAATTGAAAATTCTGTGATGTAGGAGTCAACTTTTAGTTTGAAATTCAAATTATAGTATGTTGCTATGCAAAGTTGGATGCAAGTTTAGTGAGATCCTTTTAAGTATTGAGAGACTTACAAGCATGCCCACAAAAGTTTTACTTTTCTAATTTTTTTACCTGTAATTATCCCTAGCAACACATTAATGGAAATGATTTTCTGAATAATCATTTTTTCAAGAAAATATTCCAGGAAATGTCTGTCATTCATCTCATAGTCTTAAAAATAATTTTTCATTTTGTAGTAGATAAGATATAATGGGGATATTATAGAAGTTACATGACATATAGAGATATAAATGCTGGATTTAATCAGTATAATCTAAAACCTGAATCTGCGGTCTAAATTGAATAACCTGTACTGCCTATTAGGATCTAATCCAGTTGCCAAAGAAATTGTTGGCAGTCTTTCAGAGGTCTAGAAGATTCCATTTGAATTTAACAGGTATCAGATAAATATAGAACTTTTCATAAGCCATGAATACATATATACATATACATATAAACACACACAAATATACACACCATTCACATTTTAGATACCAAGTTGGACTTCTTTTTCCTGTGAGAACCAATACAGGTCTCAGTGAATAAAAGCTTACCTTAAAATTAACATTTTGAATTAAAAGAGGAAAGATTTTGCGTTATGATCATCTTGACGTTGTAGTATTTTGTTGAAGTTAATTCTTATTGAAGTGGAAGGAAAGAAACAGACTGAGGTTAACACATTGATGAAAGTGTTGAATTAGAAAGAGAAAGCTGAACATTTCACTGTAATTACACAGGAACATGGTGGTAGTTGCAGAATCAGTTTTCTCTGCATTGCTGCAACTAGTTCTAATAATGGGTTGTGTGGTAAATAACTTTAAATTATATCACTTGTCATAAAGTGTAACAGTAAGATAATTTCTGGAAACACTCCAGACTTTTTCATGAATCACAGTTACGAATGAGGGAATTATTAGTTCTAGTCAACTTTACATTCAGTCAAAACAAACAAATTGAATCACCAAAAAATTATCCAAAACAACCATCTTGATCTTGAGATAAATCCAGTCAGTGTGATTATTTTCTATGTGTGAATTAATAACCATGACAATATTTATTATTTGTGGTATAAAGAATTTATCACTGATGTTTTCAGACCATAGCTGTCATTGTTGCTGGTCCAGAGCCAGCACCTCAACACCCGCTGCAGCACAGAGGCTGGCTGAGCTGTGCACCCTGGGCCTATTTTGGTGGCCTGCTCTGGCTACTAAAGCAAACTTAAATTTGAAGAAATACAAGCGTGTACATAAAAAGTGCTGAACACAAAACAGTTTTGCAGAGTCCTTGAACACTGAAAATCTCAAAATAGAGAATAGGCATTCCCAGTACAATCCTCCACCAGTGTTTTCGCCTGGGTCTGAAGAGGAGCTATGCATTTATAAGCACACTGGAGCTATCTGGGGTCCCACTACCTGTTCCAGTTCTCAGACTGCTAAAGGACAAGCGTTGATGAGATCCTAAATATTCACAGTATTTCTCTTTTCCCACAGAGGATGTCATGGCAGTTAAATGGATGTGTTTAGCATTTCTGTGGAAAGAAAACAGTAATGGATTCAATACTCTGAGAATACTGGACTATCATCAGTACTGAACTGCATACTCTTGAAAAGTAGGAAAATCTAAATTTACTTAATTCAGTTTTCTCTTATGATTTATTTTGCACTGAATATCTGACAATGGGCTTGAATCCTACTGGTCTGTATGGTACTTGTTTCTTGGATTTAATGTCTCCTAAATGTTTTTAATCATTCAGAGTCCAAATTATACCATCTGGGGAAAATAAATACTGCTCAACAGTTGGACCCTGCTTTCGGTTCACCATTTGTGCCTGATTTCAGAAATCATAAACTGTTACCAGTCCTAGCAGTAGGGTATGAGCAGCATCTATTGTCTTTTCTAATGCATGCACCTGACTGCTTTTCACTGAGGAGTTACCTTAGCCTTTCTAATAGTTCTGCAGGTATGCTGAAAGCATCTTAATGCTAAGGCAGCCTTTCCAGCACATAAAGCATTAAGAAAGCATACTGGGTTTCTAACTTTCTTGACATACATCAACTGATAAAAGAGGTTTGCATACTGTATATTGAAATGCTTATCAATGCACTAATAGAAGAATAAATGTTTCAGATAACAGTTGCATTACCATTGTATATCCTCACATCCAGGTACTGGTCAGTGCCAGCAAGGACATTCTAACTGCTCTTTTAAATGTCAATTAAAAAAAAAAGGACTTGGGTGCATTTAGTTGCATAGTTTCACAGAAACCTTATTCCTTGACAAGAGGGCAAAATGCTGCCCGGAATTCTCTGTAAAGCACCTTCCTGAGGATCATTTCTGAGATACCATTCCTGCTGTCCTCTCTTTTCTGTGGCAGTAGTCGTTATCAAAACTTGCAGAAGATGGAAGGATCATAAGACATGGAAATGTACAAGCACCCCATTTTGAGTATTTTGTGCATGCACCCCATGCAAAAAACTCCTCAAGTCTGAGATAGACCAACTGTAAGCATAGTATATGGATTGCCAACAGGACATGCGTGGAGGGATGATACGGATGTTCAGGGAAGTATCACTCAATTGAACAAGTATCAGCCCTGCGACTGATAACATTTATCTGATAAATTGCCACTGCCAAAAGGTGTCACTGGCCAATGAGTGGCAACAAGTACTCAAATCTTGGTAAGAGTACAAAAAAAGAGTACAAAAAAGGCATTTATTGCTTTCATTGACCTTATCAAAATGACCGAATGTAGCCATTTATTGCTTTTCTGGGAAAAAACAGATCACAGAATCACAGAATCATAAGGTTGGAAAGGACCTTCAAGATCATCTAGTCCAACCGTCATCCTATCACCAATACTACCCACTAAGCTACTAAACCATATCTTGTAGCACCTTGTCCAGGCGCCTCTTAAAAACCGCAAGGGTCGGTGACTCCACCACCTCCCTGGTCAGGCCGTTCCAGTGCTTGACCGCTCTCTGAGAGAAGAAGTTTTTCCTGGTATCTAATCTAAATCTCCCTGTGCGCAACGTGCGGCCGTTTCCTCAAGTCCTATCATTAGTTGCCTGAAAGAGGCCGACCCCCTCCTCATCACAACCTCCCTTCAGGAAGTTGTAGAGTGCAATGAGATATCCTCTCTGCTTAACTTGATCATAGAATCACAGAATAATTGAAGTTAGAAGGGACTTCTGGACTCCAAACAGCTCCCATCTCCCCAGCCCAACTCTTGTGGAGCCAACTTCACTGTCAGATGAGGTTGCTCCAGGCCTTGCCCTGTCAATTTTTGTAAATATGCAAGGACAGAAATTTCACAACATCTTTGGGTGACACATTCCAGAATTTAACCATTCTCATTTTGGTTTTGGTTTTGTTTTTTTCTTATAACCATCAGAACTGCCCATGCTGCAGCTTGTGCCTGTTGCATCTCATCGTACAGACCTGGTAGAGAAGCTGGAGTAAGAGTCTTCTATAACCTGCACTTACATAGCAGAAGACTACAGTTATTTTCCCTCACCTTTAGTCTTCTCTTCTCCAGGTTGAACTAAGCCACCTTCTTTAGCTTCTCATCATATTTTATACCACAGCCACCTAACCACTTTAGAGCCTTTCTGTTGGTCGTCCTACAGTTTCTCAATCTTTCTTTTGCACTGGGGAGGAAGGGGGCCCAAAAGGGGACATTATAGGTCAGGCTCACCCTCGTAGATGCTTACTAAAAAGCATCTGTGAGAGCATGACTTCTCTTGTCCTTTGAATACACTTTTGCTGATGCAGCCATATCAGAGCTACAGGGGCACTGCAACCTCACCTAACTTATTCTCTACCAGCATCCCTGGGTGAATTCCGTAGGGCTGCTCTGCAGTCAGCCAGAGCCCAACTCTTACTGTCACATGGGATTATTTTGTCCCAGGTGCTAGACTTCTCCTTCATCTTTGCTAACCTTCCCAAGGTTTCCCCCAGCCTGTTCCTCAAGCCTGTCAAAACCCCTCTGACTGGCAGCCCTTTCTGCCAGCATATTGACTGCTCCCTTTAATTTGGTGGCACCTGCAAGCTCTCTGAGAGTGCATTGTATATATCCTATGATTCAGGTCATGAACGGAGATTTTAAACAATATCTGCTCCAGAACAGATTCCTGGGAAGTGAGCTTGTCACCAGCCACAGTCAGGCTGCAAGCTCTAGACTATGCCTTGAGCCTGCTAGTCCAGTCAGTTTTCCACCGACCTTAACATACACCTGTCCAAACCGTTTCCCCCCAGTTTGTCTACAAGGATGCTGTGCCAGATGGTTTTGAAGGCCTTGCTAAAGTCAAGGTAAACAAAATAATTAACTGTTTTTCCCTTGTTCACAGAGCCAGTCACTTCCTCATGGAAGAGAGGGTTGGCCAGTGGTGCTTCACCGTGGTAAAGCCATGCTGGCTGCTCCTGATCGCCTGCTTGTCCAGTGTATGCCAGGAGATGTCTTCCGGGCAGATTTGT
The DNA here is from genome assembly GCA_013399475.1 of Chauna torquata. NCBI lineage: Eukaryota > Metazoa > Chordata > Aves > Anseriformes > Anhimidae > Chauna > Chauna torquata. Next base: position 16,932 of record VXAL01000993.1, on the reverse strand, counting down.
TTGAAAATGCTCCCAGGAGCTGAGGCGTACCAGCCTACACCTTCCACCTTGCCTGCTTTGAAGGTTGGCATGATATTAATCTTTCTGCTTCCTCAAAATCTACTTTCCAGTTCACTTTCAAAACAGGTTATTACCTTACGGCCACTTTGCTCTTTTGCAGTATTTGCCATCTGAAATTGAATATTCTTTCAGTACCGTGTAACCTGCATAACACTTCTTGGTTACAAATGGAAGAAAAAAAAAAGAAAAAGACTTCATCTGCAGCCCTCCAGTGTTCTCAGATACAGGTTTTGTTACGTTTGTGTTGGTGATGACAGAGTTTATAGAGCTACTGATCTGAGTGATCTAAAAAAAAAAAAACAACACCCTAGGTACAAAAATGTCTAAGCATATATGAAATGAATCATATCAAAGATTAATATTTTTATTGGTAATTGCACATCCTTTATTACAGAGCAGTAATAAAGTCAAATAGTTGGTTAAGAAATTAGAGAGTAGAAAATGTGTGCATTTGTTTAAATAAATCAGCTCTGAGAACAGGAAATACTGTCTCAGTCTTGTGCTGACAGTTAATCAAATAATTTTCTGGGTGATGGAAAAGCAGAGAATTTTGCAGAAGCAAATCAGACTTTTCTCCAAAATGTATATAAAAATACTCTAATTTTAATCTCAGGTTCTGGACAGGTCATGAAAATCAATGGTAAGTAAGGAGTCTGGTCACAGATCACTTGCGTTCTGTAAGCTAGTTTTCATAACTACAGCTTGTATTTCATGATGACTGGAAATTACACCATTAAAATGAAAACTTAGTTTCAGAGTTACAGCTGAACTGCATGCACAGTTCTAACCACCTGCACTGCAGTTCAGCAAATGTGTTAAAGCACACTTCAGGAACGGTGGATTGTCTTGTAACACCTCTATTTAAACCAAGCCAGCTGCTTGTGCTTTAGCTTATAAAACCTCTGTTTGTACCAAGCTGGCTGCTCAGCAAGGAGGCTACACCATAAACTGGGTTGGTATTGCAACAAGTGGTTGTTAACCCGAATAACCTTCCAGCCAAACAGCAGCACCTTAGAACAGAGCAGGCTGCAAAAAGCTGCAGTCCTGTAGAAGATGAGACCACAGTAATGGAAAAACAAAAAATGTCATGCGTGTGTAGGAAGGGAATGTGATGGTGTGCTCCCACCCTCCCTTCAGTCTGGCTGTTGCCTTGCTCAAACACCGGCCGTTGCACCCGAGGCCTTGCTCAGGCAGATAGCAACCACGATATCAGCTCAGGCTGGGGCTGGAGAAACTGACAGACAGACATCTTGCTCAGCAGCTGAGGGCCAATGGAGCATGCGCCAAAAAATATGACTGTGAGTCAATCATCCTATCCCATAAATACGAGACAGCCCAGAGCCCGTTGAGCTCTCCTGCATGACAGCGGGCTGTACGTCAGGATCTCCCCTTGAGGAGGGACGCCTCTCAAGGTTACTTCTTGCAAGACTGAGACCGTACTTACCTGCTGCAGATCTTTGGTAAGTAGCTAGTAGCTAGCTTCTTGAGACTTTGCAAGTAATATGCTAAGCATGCTTTATAGGGAAATCTTAGTTAAGTAATATAAAGGACTGATTGTGCACATATAGTCCTTTAGACATAAACCCTTGACCAAGCCTGGGACTAGGAGTGGATTCAGCCGCACCTAGGCTTCTTACCTCCTCACTTCAAGGAGTTTAAAGAGCAATGGGGTCCACTCTGAACCTCATGACTCAGTGGGAGGGTCTCCCTGACGATCTTGTCTGTCCCTATCCTCTATGCAGTAAATAATCAAGTGTGTACATTGCCATCATTGAATCTTTGCTAAGTCATGTAAGTTTTGTTAAATCACTGCTTTATGTCAGTAAACCATATTGCCACTTCTCTCTTCCAGGTGAAGTGTGTTTCTCATCTGCAACAGGAAAGGCACATTCACTTAAGTCTTGACTTAGCAAGCTAATAGGAGATATGTGTAAAAGTTGAGAAAATTGCTTGAATTACTGAAATACCTAAAATTATGGGGAAGGAACAGCATTAGTTTTGATGCTAGAGCAACTAGCTCATGAAATCCCTCCTGTAAAAGTGGTATCAGGCAAATAGGCCCACTTAAGCCCATAACTAACTCTTCCCCAAATTGCTGCCTGCATGGAAGTGCCTAAATCTAGCCCAAGTTCAAAAGCAGCCACATCATGAGGAATGAAAAAGTTGAAATGTAATTGTGGTAAGTGGCTGTCTTCATTTCTCCCCCCCCTCAAAATCCATTTAGAAGCATGTTTTATCTCCACTCCAGATATTCACTCTGCCACTGCTAAAGGTGAATGAGGCTCAGCTCAGTGGAGAAGAACTTCTTAGTGTTGAAAGCCATGCTTGAATGGGTTTAGAGATGTCAAAATAGAGAACAGTGAAAAATAGTTGCCTAATAAGATTCTGATTGGATACAGACCAAGAAAAAATATTAGAAGGGGAAAATTATTTTTAAAACGTTTCTTTCTCTGTTGTTTTTAACTCAGAGATAAAATAATTTGGATAGCTTCTTGTTCCAAACTCCTAAATGGATCTGTTGAAAGACACAAATATTAAACAAAACTGAAAACTATAATTGTACTCTTTTGTCCTGGTTTTGGCTGGGATAGAGTTAATTTTCTTCCTAGTAGCTGGCATGGTGCTGTGTTTTGGATTTAGGATGAGAATAACACTGATAACACATCGATGTTTAGTTGTTGCTGAGCAGAGCTTACACAGAGCCAAGGACTTTTCAGCTTCTCATGCTGCCCTGACAGCGAGGAGGCTGGGGGTGCACAAGAAGCTGGGAGGGGACAGGACCCGGACAGCTGACTCATGCTGGCCAAAGGGATGTCCCATACCATATGGCATCATGCTGAACAATAAAGCTGGGGGGGTTGGCTGGGGGGGCTGCTGCTGGTTGGGGTCTGGCTGGGCATCGGTCAGCAGGTGGTGAGCACTTGCCTGGATCACTTGTTTTTTATTCTTTTTTCTTTTTTTTCATTTCTTATTAAACTGTTCTTATCTCAACCCACGAGTTCTTCTACTTTTTTCTTTTTTTGATTCTCTCCCGCATTCCACTGGCAGAGAGTGAGGGAATGGCTGTGTGATGCTTAGCTGCCTGCCAGATTAAACCACAACATATGGCTAGAGTCTAAAACAAATATGTAGTATTTTTGCAAAAGGTCACTGAACACAGTTTATGGTTACATCCATTTTGCATGAGCAAACCAGATCTCTTTCCTTCAAAACTAATAGCTGAATCAAAACCAATTTAAAAACTCTGCTCCTACTCTTGTATACACTTGATTTAATAGTTATAAAAATGATCATTTACCATAACATCCTACATTTAAATTTTACAGCAGAAAGTTAGTTGAAAGACTTCTGAGTTACAAAAGTCTACTGAAAAGAGAACTTTATCTTATCCATTTCTAGCCAGAACTGATTTTCACAGCAGATGTATTTAAGGGTTTCTTCGTGTAACAGCTTTTACATTTTTAAATAAGAAATATATTTTCATAACGATAAACTATACTACATGATACTAATGAGGCATTCATATGTTTTCTGGGTGTCTGGTGAATACATCCAGTGAGTATTTTATGCAGGCTTGAGAGGACTGTACCGCTGCAAGTTAGTACGAGCAGGAAAAAAACATCAGATTCTTTATCCATCTCGATAACGTGGTGCCAGGAGCTTGCTGGTATTTTGAAATAAGCAGTCTTCAAGACATTTCAATAATCATATCAAACAGCAGGAAAAATGAAACTTACAGAAAAGCTGAGGAAACTAAACAAAGGAAAAATATCATATTAATCAACAGAAAAATAATGTATTAAGGACTACTCATAAGGTTAGTATGTATTTCTGTAAAGTCAGAATGGGATTGTATCTATTCAACTATAATCTTTCACAAAAGTGTGCTTCAGAGAGAAGCCGCCATGAACCAATATTAATACGCTTAGGAGGGAAACCAATGTCAACCAATATTAATATCCATTTTACCAAAAATCTAGTAAGGAAACTTTAGAATTTTCAGGTTTTTTTTAGTAACAATTGCATGTGTGAAGCGTGGGAAGAAGTAGAGTGAGGGAACAGGGACCTGAGAATTTTTTGGTAATTATGTTGAACATTTTATGTGCATTTGATTTCCAAATGCTTGGAATGGAAATGCAGGACTGTGAGGGAATCATGCTAGCTGGCTGCTTCTGCTAGGGTAAGAAGTAATGAAGCAATGTGCACTTTGAACTTTCACACTAACATATTTAGATTTCAAACTTGGTGTCTCATTTAAACAAATTAACAGTTCACAGCCCTCACAAAGATTATTTCAGAATGGGTAAGCAGACTCACAAGCACTTGTACCCAGCTCGTCATGACAAAGGAAAAAAAATCATGCGTTTAGACTTACATTTCTTTGAACAACCATGTCTGCTACTGCTCCAGTATCATTGCTTCAGCTGCACCACAACAGTTGATTGTGGAGCTGTGTGATAAACAAGGAACAGAGACAGGTTAAAAATAGCCCTTTTTTCACTACTGGTTTAATTTTCAGCCATCAGTTTCCCCTTCTAGTTTATCACGTGTAAGTAAGAGAGTAGGACAGGAGCAAGGATCGGGTTTGGAAGCAGCTTATTCTGGCCTCGTAATTGAAAGAAACAAGCAAAGAGATGTACTTGGAGGTTAGAGCACAATTTGGCATCTGAAATGTGCAAGGCACAGGAATTCCTGGATTCAAGAACAGAACCAATTCTCATACCTGGGAATCTAGTTGCAACATTTTCAATCTGCTAATTTTCACCTCTTGTATTTTTCGCAACTTGAGATCCAGATACGCAACTTGACAAATAAACGCTCTCAGAATGTGACCAGGGAGAAAGGCGGTGGAGGCAGTGACTGGGTTTGTAGGTGACTGAAAAAAGGAAATTCCATTCCACAGAAAATTCCAAAATTAATTGCCTTTATTTTCATTCCACATCACATCCTCCCATAGCTCAACCAGAGGGAAAGGCCACAGTATATTGAGAAGCTAGCTGTGTTAAGTGACCTTTTGGGAGACAGAAAGTGTGAGTGAACTACAATTTCCATGGAACAGGAGCTGACCAGGCCATATTAATAGTGTCAAAACCTAAATCTGAAGCACATTTTGAGTCAATATGTTGCAACGTCCATGTCATTTCTTCAGAGAAATTCCATTGAAATACTTATTTTCCTATGAAATTGTTTGCAATGAAACTCCATTCCTATATATTAAGAGAAGAAACTACGAGATCTTATGGCAGAGAAGAGAAATTGTCTCTCTTCTTGTTAGAAGATCAGTATAGAGCAATGCATGCAATTTTTTTAAATGACTTTCAAAATGTATAAACAAAATCTTCATGCATAGTCTCCTCCACCTGCTTTAGTTATCTAAAGCATCACTACAGTGTTTTTGTTTTTAAACTACTTAGCTTACAAATTCTAGAAGAAAGAAACATCATGTTGCATTAGATCCAAAAGTTGTTCAACGTTTTCAGCACTTTCCCTCTTAGCATCTGGCAAAAAGCAAAGCAAAGACCCTGATATTACTGGGGACAAAACATACTCTACTTTGGCATCCAACAAGCCTGTCAAAGCCAAATGTGTTCCCACACAGGCTAAAGGCTGTTATTACTTGCTTGAGGTGCCAAAACTGGTGTTTGGTGAATGATGTTAGAAAATGAAAAACTAATCAGCATTCGTTAATTTTCTTCATAGCTCTGTTAGTAGAAACTGCGTGATATTTCGCAGACACCTGCACTAAATATTTTATTTTACATAGGTTCTGTTAAGTAGCGTTTCTAGTTAGCACTGAGTTAAGGCTCAGTTCCTCTCACAGAAGAGCGGTGATAAAGGAAAGGACTAAAGGTATTAAGAACATTTTCCCCAAAAACATTAGGCAGTAGAATATCCAATATCTAATATTCCTACAGAACTGAGTGCAAATCCTATAACAGTACCTAAAATTCAATGGCAGAGAAAAGTGTGAATCTCACAGGGAACACCTCACAGTACCTAAGGCAGATGCCTCAAAATCACACTGTGGCTAGCATGTATCATTTATTGTTTGCTGGATTATCCTATCTTCTGGCATTGTCTGTATCAGGCACAAAGTATTTCTTGTTTTGTAAGACAAAGTATTACGTTCTCTTTTGCATTATAGAAAGAAACAAAACATAGCTGGTACTATTCATTGCAGTAGAGAAGGCAAAATCAAAGAAACCCACCTTGTAATTGAAAAGTGGGTGGTTAGATCTCTGGTAGTAACTAGCTCTAAGTAATTTTCTTTCAGAATATGTCTTAAAAATTAATCTAATTATACCTTAACTCTGTTATGGTTAGTAGCAGCTGCTTGCTCGCTCCCCATCTCCCAACAGTGGGACAGGGGAGAGGATGGGAAGAGCAAAAGTGAAAAAACACCTGAGTCGAGACAAAGACAGTTTAATAAGTGAAAGAGAAAAAAAACCAAGTGATTCAAAGGCTTAACTTCACCAGCTCCTTCAGGCAGATCAATGCCCAGCCAGTCTCTGAGTGAGTCAGCTTAGATGACCCAAATTACCACCCCCTTTTTCTTCTACCCCAATTTTTATTGCTGAGCATCACACTATATGGTATGGGAACTGACCCTTTGGTCAGTTCTGGTCAGCTGTCCGCTCCCAGCCTCTTGCCCACCCCTAGCCTACTCACTTAGGGGGCAGAGTGGGAGAAAGAGAGGGCTTGGATGCTGTACAAGCACCACTTGACAATAGCCAAAGTATTTGTGTGTTTTCAGCACAGTTTTAGCCACAAATCCACAGCACGGCACCGTACGGGCTGCTATGAAGAAAGTTAACTCCATCCCAGTCATACCCTGGCACTTTTCAGTGTGTAATGTGACAGCCTTTCACAACTCCTCTTTGACAGTTTTGATGAAGAGAAGTACTAGCTTTTCCCGACAGGCATGGTGCTGAGAAGTCCTACACTTTGGAACGCAAGGATTGCACACCCTGTTTAACTCCACCTACGTAGAGAAGCTTGCTGTTGTTAGCACTGCAGCGTACAGGTCTGCTACAAGGTCAGGAAAGACTTCTGCTCATACAGCATCTAATCCATCTGCTAAAGGAGTTCTTTTTCTTTTTAGGGATTATTTGCTGCCTGTAAGAGCAAATAATTCCTAAAAATGGTAGTCGTCTCTACCATGGATCAAGCTGGGGCTGAGCACCAACACCCACACAAGGAACAAATAGATGGCTTCTGGCGCTCAGTGCCTCCAGTTTATCCAGAAATCAAGAGACAGGTCAAGGAAAGAGCGAGACACTATTGATAGTTCCTGGGCAGAATAAGTCTTTCTGACTATTTTCTCATAGCGCTTAATTTCACCCCACAGAAATACTTTCTTACAAAGAAGCCATTACTGAAAAAAAAACCAAACAATCCTTTTTACACTGAACAAAGAAAGTAGTGAGTATGAAATGTGGTGAACAACAATTCAAAATAAAGGCATTTTATGCTAGTGTTCATTTTCATCTGACATTTTAATGAAAGTGTGCAGTACAGAATATAGGATTTCATTTTATGTGAGAAATTTTTTTAACATGTTTTAATTACTGAAAATCTCCATTGTTAAAAGTCCTTTAAAGTGGAAGAAACATAATATTTAAATGGAAAAAGTAAGCTTTTAAGGACAAGTAATTCAAATATTCTTCAACATTAAAATAATTAAACCAGCTCTTGGTTAGGAAAGAGTTGCAATAGGAAACATTCTCAAAGAGTTCTTGAAGAAGATCTGAGACAATCCAAAGGACTTCACCAGTTTTTACCTATCCAGATATTATGTCTATAAACATATTTAAGGCCAACAGTATATGTTCTTATGCCACTTGGTGGAGCTGAACAAGATATGCGTTACCAGACCCACATAAGTGACTGACAATGCCATCATGGGGAAAAAGGTTTTCCTTACATCCTGTTAGCATCTCTCCTGTTTCAAGACATGCCTATAGTCTCTCATACTCCCACCGTGCTCCTCTGTGAAGAGTTTGGCTCTGTCTTCTTCATAATGGTATCTGAGGTATTATGCATGAGCATCAAAAACTGTTTTCTGTGTGGGGATAGTGTCAAATATGCCCATTTCATATGGTTAATGCAATCGCATTTCCAATTGGCTGTGCTGTTTCTGAAGATGACAAAAATAGATAGTAAAAAGTAATTCTGACATTTCCAGAGGACCAAAACAGCCCAATGTACTGGCAGATATTTAGTGCTATTTGGTTAATGTCCTAGAACCTCAACCAAAGCTCCCTTAAGTCGATTTTATTTTCAACAAGGAATGCTATTGTATCTTTTCTACTTCATCATTGAGGAGCAATACTGGAAAATATAATAGGTCTCACAAGAGCACTCCTACTGAAAAAGTGAACATTAAAATGAGATGTTTCAGTGAGGGAATCTATTCCTAAGCATTACCATAAAGTAAGTATCAAATGTTTCATAATATACAAGCAGTCTAACACGCTGAGACCTAACCTACACTTCTCTGGTAGAGGAACTACTGTGAGGCAGGAAGCTGCCATGATTTCAAACTTTGTTTTAACCTCTGCTCACTCCATAAATCTCCAAAGGTCAATTGTCTGCATGGCTTTCTAAATACTCAGGTTGTAATTTCACTCTGCAAACAGCACAAAAGCAAGAAAGTTAATGCTGAGATATTAGTTTAAGCTTGATAACGATGTGATCAAGTGATATGGTTCAACCAGACTGTCTCTGTTCATGTGATGAGCTGACCATACATCAGTGCATGAATATGTTTAAGCAAATACGCTCTGTGTGCACCAGACTGTAATTCCCCAGAGACTGGCAAGGGACTGCCCACTGCAAGCTTTGATTAAAATGTTCCTACTAATTTAGAAAGCTGGAATAGCTTTGTAAAATAAAATAAAAACCATTAACTTCAATAGTAGGTGTCTGTGTGTTGGAACAAGGAAATTAGACAAGCTTCAAAGCATGTTATTTAATTGAGTGTGGGTAGAGAGATAAATTATATGTACTAAACCAAATTTGGACTGTTGTAGGCTTTGCTTCACTGTAATTTTTTTCTGTCACTGAAAATTGTGGGGATGAAAATGACTGCAATCAACTCTGATTTTTGTTTTCTGAACAGGAAGCAGATTGGCAATTTTATTAACATTTGTAAACAGGTGGGTTGAAACTTTAATTCTCCCTCTTAAATATATTTTGCATTTCCAACAAATTATTTCTATTGCATTTTCCTGCATATGTTCATGACAAAAATAATAATCACTTGTTGTTAAATAATTACTCCAGTGCCCATATGTTGACATATTGCTGGCCATCTACAGGCTGAAAACTGGCTTCTAATATGGTCAGTAGAAAGTAAAGAAGATGGCTGATTTTAAGTTTAGAAAGATGAGACACAACTCAAAGTGAATAAAGTAAAAAAAAAAAAAAAAAGTAGAAAATCCTTTACCATGAAAGAGAACATAAAAAGGCTGAAGAGGGAAAAGGAAGACCCGGGGAACTACAGACCAGTCAGTCTCACCTCGGCGCCTGGCATGGAGCAGATACTCCTGGAAACTATACTCAGGCACATAGACAACAATGAGGTGATTGGTGACAGCCAGCACGGTTTCACTAAGGGCAAATTGTGCTTGACAAACCTGGTGGCCTTCTGTGATGGGGTTACAGCATTGGATAAGGGAAGAGCAACTGCCGTCATCTACCTGGACTTGTGGAAAGCATTCAACACTGTTTCGCACAGCATCCTTGTCTCTAAATTGGAGAAGCATGAATTTGATAGAAGGACCAAACAGTGGATAAGG